>BLSH010011003.1:597218-611744 GCA_018402905.1 Glandirana rugosa
ACATTTCGCGACGCATTTAACTGTCGCGATATATTCATGGATTTTATTATTATTATTATTGCGCAACACAAAAATGTCGTAGAAGTAAATTTACCCGACAGATTACAAAGCCTTGTGTGCTATTTCCCACGTACATGATAAAAAACATTACGTCGCGTGGTGTTACGTGTCATCACACTATGATATACATTTCCACGTGTCGTTGCGTGTAGGTAACCGTTTCGTTAGACCCCACGTTAATACTTACTTTATTTGTACGTTTTGTATGTAAAAACATGTGACATCTGTGGCTTTCTGTAACTAAAAGGCATGCTTGCTACACCCTCTGCTTTGTATACAATTTTTGGGCAATTTTTTGGAATTTTGCCAAGGCACCCCTGAAGAAACCCGAAGGCGTCCTGGTTGAAAAAAGGCTGCTCTATAGTATTCCCTTTCGCTGGGAAGGGTGGAGGAGCTGGGTCAGCACAGAGAATAGTTAGATAGTGTTGCACTGCAGTAAAATGTGCATTAGCATTGAGGTTACTACAGTGTACAAAAATGTATGTTTTGCATGTTTATTTCATTCATAATTGCACCCCAGATTGCTTTGCCAATGGATGTGCGTTGCTGTGCACCTTTACATATAGTATCACACTACTGTGCATTGTGGTGCGCTGCATTACAAAAAATAGTACATGCACCCTTTATCGTGTGTTCCGAAACATTAGACAGCCCATTTAAATGAAGATGCTGTAAAAACACAACGCGTTATTATTATTATTATTTTAGGTACTTATATAGCGCTGTCAATTTACGCAGCGCTTTACATATTTTACATTCACATCAGTCCCTACCCTCAAGGAGCTTACAATCTAAAGTCCCTAACTCACATTCATACATATACTAGGGACAATTTAGACAGGATCTAATTTACTTACCAGCATGTCTTTGGAGTGTGGGAGGAAACCGGAGTACCCGGAGGAAACCCACGCAGGCACAGGGAGAACATGCAAACTCCAGGCAGGTAGTGTCGTGGTTGGGATTTGAACCAGTGACCCTTTTTGTTACCAGGTGAAAGTGCTACCCACTACACCACTGTGCCACCCACGTTATGCAAGTTATAAAGGGAAGGGGAGTCTTTGGAAAGTGTAGTATTATAGAAAACAGGCAGGGCTGCTTGGTATAGAACAGTTCATGCTTTCTGTTTTTAATGAATTATTGCTACAGAAGTCTCCCTAATCATTGTAAGATTACACTTTATAAGCTGAATAAAGCTTAATAAGTATCATTTATTTCCAGGATAATGATGACTTCTACACTCCTGTGAAAGGAAAAATATCAATAATTGTTGAATGGCTTGGGCTTGGCTCTTCACATTTTATTCAGACAGCAGATCCGGCTAGAGCAGGTAATGTACACCCCTCATATTCATACATTAAAGAGGCCCTGTCAACAGAACACACCATATATTTTTATTTATAAAGGTAACAGTGCTTTATGTAAAGAGATTTTTGCCCCCTCCAGGCAATGATTTTGTTACAGATTGCAAAGTTTGGAGGAAGAGGGGAAAATGAGGGGAATCCAAAACTTCTTTTCCTTTGGGCTCACATGTTATTTACAAAGCTTGCTATTGTATGCAGGAATATTGTTCCAAATGCAGCCTTGGCATGTGAAAACAAAACCGCTGAGGTTCTGCTCAGGAACAGATCTCTAAACAATGGCTCAACTGTCAATTTTATTGCCATGAGGGAGTGTGCAGGAGAACAGCCTCAGCACACTTTGTTTACATAGGCTGAGGCTGTGTTCACTTGCATGCAGGCTCAGCATTGCCAATGATATGACTGTCTGGCGGGGGGAACAGGAGCAGAGGGCAGCTGGAAAGAGAAGAATCTAACATACCCAGAAGTGCCAGATTCTTCTAATTTTTCTCCTGCCTCCAAAATTTGCAATCTGTTAAAAGCTTTGCCTAGTAGGGGGCAATAGTGTGTTCACATGGAGCACTGTTATTTCGATAACAAACATATTCTGTTGGATCTGATGGATTTCTTTAACTCCATTTTGCAAAAGGAATTTGAGGGTTAGTTTGCCTGTTTTGGGTAGATGGAACATGAAATACCTACTGGCTCCTTCACTAGGACTCTAGAGGTGACTCCTTCCTGCCAGAGCTTCAAGCTCTTCCTAGCCTCACTCAACTAATTGCGTGTATTGTATAATATATTTTCCTAGTAACACTTGATTGAACGCTTGACAATTGAATGCTTAATTGGTTTTATAACTTCTACCAACTGCAGCATGGCACCAACAGTCACAATCGTATGGAGATCTTGGCTGGAAACAAATGTCTGTCACCAGTATCTGGGTGGAAATATGCACTAGGTCACAGCTCTTCTATAACGTGAAGTCTGCTCCGGTAGCCATAAAAGGAAGAAGGAGAAAAGTGCCTCTGAGTGCAATAGTTTATTAATACAATAAAACAAACATAGTAGACTTACATTAATGTAAGCGCAGATACATCCCTTCTGAAGGAGGAAAGGAGGGGGAGGGGAAGGCGGATCACCTGTGTCCAGTGGAGTCTCTCCAAGAGCGGTGCGATACCTGTGTTATCAGATGGCAGAGGACGCCGGCCAGTCCTAATGAGGATATTCGGGTTCTTCGGTATCCCTTCTCCCGTTCCGTAGGCGTCCCATGTAGCTGACGCTGTGTTCCAGGACTCTCTTCCATCTACCCGGATATCCTCTTAGGACTGGCCGGCGTCCTCTGCCATCTGATAACACAGGTATCGCACCGCTCTTGGAGAGACTCCACTGGACACAGGTGATCCGCCTTCCCCTCCCCCTCCTTTCCTCCTACAGAAGGGATGCATCTGCGCTTAATGTAAGTCCACTATGTTCGTTTTATTGTATTAATAAACTATTGCACTCAGAGGCGCTTTTTTCCTTCTTCCTTTTATGGCTACCGGAGCGGACTTCACGTTATAGAAGAGCTGTGACCTAGTGCATATTTCCACACAGATACTGGTGACAGACATTTGTTTCCAGCCAAGATCTCCATACGATTGTGACTGTTGGCGCCAGCCCTCCTCCCTTTAATTAGATGCTGCAGTTGGTAAAACAAATTAAGCATTCAAGTGTCAAGCGTTCAATCAAGTGTAACTAGGAAAATATATTAAAGTATTGCACTCAGAGACACTTTTCTCCTTCTTCCTTTTATAACTGCAGCATCTAGATCAGGTTTTCTCAACCAGGGATCCATAGAACCCTAAGGTTCTTCCACAGGCTGCTAGGGGTTCCTTAAGCAATGAGCAATTTCTGCCTCTCAGATAAGTTCCCACGGACACTGTTGATCTTTTTTAGCTATCTGTAAGGGGGTAATGCTTTCCCACTGACCACAAGTGTAAGAATGATTCTTCCCGCTTATCATCACACTAATGTATCATGAGTTGTTGAATTAGTAATTTTTAGAAGGGGTTCCCTGAGACCTGAAAGTTATTTCAAAAGTTCCTCTGTGTTGTAAGGGTTGGGAAAGGCTGATCTGGACTTCAAGCAAGTGCAAGTCCAGAGGTAGTACCTTTATAAGCATATACGAATACAAGTCATACTACTCAACACATGATATTTTAATCCTTCATTAAAGCCAAGTTCTACCCAAAAGGGGAAGTTCCGCTTTAAGCACTCTTCCCCTCTCCTATGCCACATTTGGTATGTCATTTTTTTGGGGGGGAGCAGGTACCAAGTTTTGACAGGTCCCTGCTCCCACTTCCGCTCTGACCGCGTAGGCAATCTGAATGGAAGTTCTCCTCTCTTCCCCCTCCCTGCAATCTTCTGGGACACGTCAGCCACAAGTTGTCACAGCCGGGTGGCCACAGTTGTAATGCTGGTGCCGAGGAAAGGAGAAGGAGAGAATGGATTGTTGGGTGGCCACATCGCTGGATCCTGGGACAGGTAAGTGTGTGTTTATTAAAGGTCAGCAGCTACAGTTTTTGTAGCTGCTGACCTTAAACTAAAAAATGACTGGAACTCCACTTTAAACATCCACAAAAATAAATACTAGAAATGTATGACCACACGCATGCTGGTCAGATTAGGCTGTGAATAATACTCTTGTTCTCCTCAACACACGCAGGCTGATCTCCGCAGACAACTGGGGCCCTGATGCTGTCCTCCATGTCACTCATTGAAACCTCTAGGGTAGTTTAATAGCTATTAAATGTGGTGTGCCAATGAGGGGAATAAATAATGTAGCAAAAACCCCTTCCACTTCAGTCCTGGAAGGATTTCCCACGTTAGGACCAGAGCACTTTTTGCGATTCGGTACTGCGTAGCTTTAGCTGACAATTGCGCAGTCGTGCGACATTGTACCCAAACAAAATTTGTGTCCTTTTTTTTCCCACAAATTGAGCTTTCTTTTGGTGGTATTTGATCACCTCTGCGTCATTTCTGATCACCGCTATAAACAAAAAAGAGCGACAATTTTGCAAAAAAACAAAACAAATTTTCTTACATTTTGCTAAAATACAAATCCAAAAAAATATATAAAAAAACAACTTTATTCATCGTTTTTTGGCCGATTTATATTCTTCCTCATATTTTTGGTAAAAAACGCAACTGGCGTTTATTGATTGGTTTGCGCAAAAGTTGCCACGTCTACAAACCATGAGAATTTATTTCTGGTGTTTTTACAATTTTTTTTTTTTTCTACTAGTAATGGCGGTGATTTTTATCGGGACTGCGATATTGGGGCGGACATGTTGGACACTTTTTTGACACTTTTTTTGGGAGCAATGACATTTATACAGTGATCATAAATTTAAATATCCACTGATTACTGTATAAATGTTATTGGCAGTGAAGGGGTTAACCTGCAGGGGAGATCTAGGGGTTAACTGTGTTCCCTAAGCGTGTTCTAACTGTGAGGGGGCTGGGCTACAATTGGCATAAGAGATCTAACTGATCCCAGTGACAGGGATCAGTAGATCTTTTAAATGCCCACTGACAGAATGGGGAACCGCCGTGTTTACATCAGCGGTTCCCCGTTCTTCCTCTCTGCTAGGCAATCATGGCTCGCGGGCGGAGATCGAGTCTGCCCGAGCCGCAGCCACACTCCCGCCTACTGCAGCGCACCAGCGGCCGCCATTTATAGACGGCGATTAGCAGGATGCTGCCACTCTGCAGCAGTAAATGTACGCGAGCCAGTCGGGAACCGGTTAAAAACATCAAAAATAAAAATGGACATATCCACATCAGATCTAGAGCTGCTTAACTAAATTCATCAATATACTTTTTTAAGGGCTTTCTTGAAACCAACTAACATATATGCGGTCATACACCCTATAAACACAAGTGTATATTTTTTTGGGTGCTCAGTGTGGGACTTCAGTATATACAGTAGCTCAAAGTAGAACTGCTTGTATACATGAGAATCTTTCGGCACAGCAAAACTGAATATTTAATCAGCTAAGTAAGATCCCATCATGATGATGGTGGTAAGCTGGTAGACCTAGAAATTCAGATACGCTCTAATAAAAACCCAAATATCACTTTTGCGGGCGATCACTCTCAAGTTGGCAATAGATGGGTAGTATTTCCTTTATTCAGCCATTCATACGAAAGAGGTATTGATCATAGACAGCTAAAATTGATGAAAATTCAGCCAGTCCCTGCTGGCCTGTCCAAATTTTGATATGTCTATGGCAGCTTTAGATGGATTGTTTTGTTTAAATATAATGTTTCAAGAG
Organism: Glandirana rugosa; assembly: GCA_018402905.1. Classification (NCBI taxonomy): domain Eukaryota; kingdom Metazoa; phylum Chordata; class Amphibia; order Anura; family Ranidae; genus Glandirana; species Glandirana rugosa. The sequence goes on from BLSH010011003.1 coordinate 602,932, forward strand.
CCGACACTGCAATATGATTGTATACTGTCTTAATTCAATACATTTGTAGTATTTCTAGAGCCCATTTAGCACAAAGCAAAAGGTAACATCACTACAAGGACTCTCTTGTACACAAATGTTCACTCTTTAAATTCTTGGTTTGGTTGATCTTCCAGCTCTCCAGCTAGACCTTGAGGAGATTGATGTAGAAGAACCAGAAGAAGAGAAGTTGGTGGACATTCAAGAAGAGGCAGACATAATCCAGGATGAGCGCATGCTTGATGATGAAGATGAAGAGGAAGCAGCAAGGCGAAGGAAAAGGAAGGCCAAGATGGAGGACAACGAAATTGCAGACCTTCTGCTAGCAATGTCACTGAAAACCAAGGACTCACAAGAGCCACAGGAAATGGAGGGGGGTTGGCAGGTAGATTTCAGTTTCCCTGTTTTGGTTTTTGTGTCTCATATGAAGTTTTTTGACAGTCAAAGGATATCTAAACCTAAGAACCAAAATGTAATATATTGCAGCTTATCACTGCTTAGTTGTGGTGACTTCATTACTTTTATTTTTTTAAGCTATGTACATTTTCTATGAGTACAGAAATATACCCGTTGATCTCGACATAATTCCAGTGTCCATGTAATTTTCTTTGTGCTGAGCAAATATCTCAAACAATGTTATTAGCCGAAAAGGAAAAGAAGTAGGTGTTTATAATCCAAATCAAGAGTAGAGCCTAGGATGACATTGCCACTCCTCAATAGATAAAGTATGGCGAGGGAACATTGTCACACTAGGATAGGAAGTGTACTGGCAGGTTCACCAGCTGAATTATGAAAAATTGAAATAAAAACTGAAAAATGGAAGCTAATGCACCCACCACAAGTACTGGTAAGCTGCAATACATTACATTTTTGTGTTTGGGTTTGGCAATGTTTTAAGAGCAACTGTGGACAAATAAAGCTCAACTGCAGTCTTATGGAAAATTCAATAGAAATATTAGGGATGCAGTAAAATTGATCATCTTGTATACCTGACTTTTTTCCTTCTTCAAAGTGACTCTGTTGATAAAATCAATAGTAAAATCGAAAGAACCCTTTGTTGTGAAAAAAATATGGGGTACTCGCCTCTCCTGCCATGCACATCCCTGATCGCTCCTGTAGTGATGAGAAAGCACCCCCTGAGGATTATGCAGAATCTGACACTTCTGGGAGTATAAGATTCCTGCTCTCCCGCTGCAATCAGTGGTTTGATCTGCTAGTCCCTACATCACTAATGTATCCTGTACCGACATAGGGCCCGGAGGGTGGAACTACAGCACACTGCAGGAAACCAGAAAAATCGACAAGCGTTTGCACAATCTGCAGCAGATGCTTTCTCATCATTACAAGAGCGATCAATTTTCTTTGCAAGAGTTGCTTCACAAAAAATTCCAGGACTCTGAACTTATACGGATAGAAGAAAACACTAAAGGGGCATGCATTAACATCTTTATCATTTGCTTTTTAAAGATGACAGCAAAACAGAAAAAGAAGAAAAAGCAAAGGATGAAGGTTGAGCTGAGGAAAACAGAAGCAATGACAGAAGCTGAGGTTAACCAGATTGTGAACTTGTGGCACCTGGACTTGAATGCACGGTGGAGACTGTACAGGTAATAGAGACACTTGCAGATCACAACATGGCAGCAAAGTTCACCACCAAAAAGAGCCTTTCCAATATTTTTTTGGAAAGCATGGGGGGAGGTGGGGGCATTGTTCTTATAGCAATGAATTATATTTTTTATTTAATTTTCTTATCTACGATATAATGAGTTGACATTTGCTTGTCAGTTATTGCCCTCGGAAGAGCAATCCATGTTCAGATCTGTCTTCAAAGGGCATTTGATTGGCAGTGAGGAGGGGTTATATCCCCTCCTCACTACCTGTGTTAACCTGTTAAACCATGCACTAGCGTGCCATAGTTGCATGTGTACAGCCCCCTCTGCTGCCTTTGCAGCATAAGGGGGAGTGGTTGGATTGCAGTAAAAATGACTCTCATTTTTACCAACCCCAACCAAAAGTGTAAATGAGGTCTAAGGGAAAGAAGCATTGCTTTAATTATAGTGGTTACCAAGGGATTATATACCTTTTGTTTTAGGAAAAGTAATTGGCTATAGAAGTCTGTAAGGCTGCATTCACACAGGGGCGACCCGACTTTGACGCGACTTTGCTAGGCAATTTCAGCGCGACTTTCAGCGCGACTTCCAGGGACTTGAGGCGACTTTACAACACGACTTTTTCCAGGCGACTTTGCCTTGACCAATCAGAAAAGGGAGGGAGGGGGTTGCCTAAAAATAAATTCTATTCTTTTCACTACAAAGTCGCTTTTATTTAGATGGGGGATCCGACTTGGAGGCGACTTCTATTCAATTCTATGGGCACAAGTCGGATAGAAGTCGCCTAGAAGTAGTACAGGAACTTTTTCTGAAGTCGTTCCGACTTCAGTAGTGTACATTAAGACGGCTCCCATTCATTTCAATGGGATTTCAGATGTCAAGCGACCTGGGGCGACTTGAGGCTACCCAAGTCGGAGCGACAGTCGCCCCTGTGTGAATGGTGCCTAAGAGTAAATCAACTAAAATTTAAACTGAAAGGGACAACAGAGTGCCAACAAAACATTTTAGTAGGATGCCTAGATATGACTCAATTAAGTCAATAGCCTTTTCACATTATAACAAAAAGAGTGAGCGCTAAAGGATTAAAAGCCGCTAGCACAAAAAAAACAAAACAAACAATCTCATAACACAATATACTTAATTGTGCAGCGCTCAATCAAAACCTTAAGCAAACTGGATATTAAAGTGATAGTGCAAAAATGAATGCATGATACAGTAATTCATTCAGCGTTTACCACATCTAATAGTGTTCATAAAAATAAATATGAAAAAAAAAAATGCAACAATTTCATGTAATAGGTAGTTCAAAAATGTCATATGTTTCAAGTCCAAACACTGATGTAAATCCACAGCCGAATCACTGTGATGTCCACTTCCATGCAATAAAGTGCAATACAGTGCCAAAATATAACTTGAGGTGCTTCCACACAGTACTGAATTCCACCACCACTATGCACTCACTAGAATATACCAAGATGGCTGCCATCTTGGTACATTCTGCCATTGATATTGTTTCAACGTGGATTTTAGATGTTGTACATTTTATCAACTTCAAAATAAACGCTACACTATTATACTACTTTTGTGGTGAGCTCTTCTCCATCTAGGAGAAGTTGCCTGTCCATATTTGATTGGCACAGGAGAGCCTACTGGGAGGATTAAGGTAAAAGTTCTGTGTGATGGTGGCCATCTTGGTATGTTCTGGTGAGTGCATAGTGGTGGCGGAATTCAGCACCTCAGGTTATCTTTTGGCATTGTATTGAACATTGTCTACAAGTGGACATCACGGTGATTCGGCTGTAGATTTACATCAGCGTTTGTACTTTAACATATGACATTTTTGCACTACCTATCATACGAAATTGTTGAATTTCCACCATGTGAATAATTTTATCACACATTCATTTTTGCACTGTCACTTTCATGTTCTGTTTGCTTAGGGCAGGATTAGGCAACCTCGGCACTCCAGCTGTGGTGAAACTACAAATCCCATCATGCCTCTGTCTCATGGGACTTGTAGTTTCACCACAAATTGAGGGCAGAGGTTGCCTACCCCTGGCTTAGGGTTTGGTTGAGTGTTGCACTATTAAGTATATAGCTTTTTCACATTAAGTTCTACCCAATGTCCCCAATGGGTATATTAAAGGAAAGTGCTTTGAGATAATATATGGAAGAGAAAGGGGTACCTTCGTCCCTATAGTGTAGAACAAGAAGTTTTCTGCGGGAGGCTGGAATGGACTTTTAATGGTACCATACAAGAGGCTGGGAAACAGCAATTATAAAAGTAGGTACCTTTTATTTATATAAAATAGTTTAAAATCCATAAAAAGAAAAAAGAAAGACATGAGACATAGACAATGACTCTTGGCATTTCTTAAACGTGGTACCGCTGAGCATTTTACAACATATGCATATTTGTGGCTCTACATGTTTTGCGGGTAAGACACCGCTTCTTCAGGAGCTTTTTATCTATATATACAGTGGGTACGGAAAGTATTCAGACCCCGTTAAATTTTTCACTCTTTGTTATATTGCAGCCATTTGCTAAAATCATTTAAGTTCATTTTTTCTCTCATTAATGTACACACAGCACCCCATATTGACAGAAAAACATAGAATTGTTGACATTTTTGCAGCTTTATCAAAAAAGAAAAACTGAAATATCACATGGTCCTAAGTACTCAGACCCTTTGCTCAGTATTTAGTAGAAGCACCCTTTTGATCTAATACAGCCATGAGTCTTTTTGGGAAAGATGCAACAAGTTTTTCACACATGGATTTGGGGATCCTCTGCCACTCCTCCTTGCAGATCCTCTCCAGTCCTGTCAGGTTGGATGGTAAATGTTGGTGGATAGCCATTTTTAGGTCTCTCCAGAGAAACTCAATTGGGTTTAAGTCAGGGCTCTGGCTGGGCCATTCAAGAACAGTCACGGAGTTGTTGTGAAGCGACTCTTTCTTTATTTTAGCTGTGTGCTTAGGGTCATTGTCTTGTTGGAAGGTAAACCTTCGGCCCAGTCTGAGGTCCTGAGCACTCTGGAGAAGGTTTTCGTCCAGGATATCCCTGTACTTGGCCGCATTCATCTTTCCCTCGATTGCAACCAGTCGTCCTGTCCCTGCAGCTGAAAAACACCCCCACAGCATGATGCTGCCACCACCATGCTTCACTATTGGGACTGTATTGGACAGGTGATGAGCAGTGCCTGGTTTTCTCCACACATACCGCATAGAATTAAGGCCAAAAAGTTCTATCTTGGTCTCATCAGACCTGAGAATCTTATTTCTCACCATTTTGGAGTCCTTCAGGTGTTTTTTAGCAAACTCCATGCGGGCTTTCATGTGTCTTGTACTGAGGAGAGGCTTCCGTCGGGCCACTCTGCCATAAAGCCCCGACTGGTGGAGGGCTGCAGTGATGGTTGACTTTCTACAACTTTCTCCCATCTCCTGACTGCATCTCTGGAGCTCAGCCACAGTGATCTTTGGGTTCTTCTTTACCTCTCTCACTAAGGCTCTTCTCCCCTGATAGCTCAGTTTGGCCGGATGGCCAGCTCTAGGAAGGGTTCTGGTCATCCCAAACGTCTTCCATTTAAGGATTATGGAGGCCACTGTGCTCTTAGGAACCTTAAGTGCAGCAGAAATTTTTTTGTAACCTTGGCCAGATCTGTGCCTTGCCACAATTCTGTCTCTGAGCTCTTCAGGCAGTTCCTTTGACCTCATGATTCTCATTTGCTCTGACATGCACTGTGAGCTGTAAGGTCATATATAGACAGGTGTGTGGCTTTCCTAATCAAGTCCAATCAGTATAATCAGTATAATCAAACACAGCTGGACTCAAATGAAGGGGTAGAACCATCTCAAGGATGATCAGAAGAAAAGAACACCACCTGAGTTAAATATATGAGTGTCATAGCAAAGGGTCTGAATACTTAGGACCATGTGATATTTCAGTTTTTCTTTTTTAATAAATCTGCAAAAATGTCAACAATTCTGTGTTTTTCTGTCAATATGGGGTGATGTGTGTACATTAATGAGGGAAAAAATGAACTTAAATGATTTTAGCAAATGGCTGCAAAATAACAAAGAGTGAAAAATTTAAGGGGGTCTGAATACTTTCCGTACCCACTGTACATACTTGCAATGTAATATGCGGGAAGTACCATTGTCAAACTATAATATTGATCTTAAAGTGGTTGTAAATGTAAAAGGTTTTTTACCTTAATGTGGTCTCAGCATTAAGATAAAAAGCCTTGTTCTACCCCCCCCCCCCCCCAGAACCACCTTAAACTTACTGAAGCCTGATCTCAACCCAGCGCTGTGCCCTAGAGCAGCATTTCTGCTCTCTCTCTCCTCACTGGCTCAGAGGCAGCAGTAGGAGCCATTGGCAGGAGGGAGACTGCAGAAACAGAGGATCAGGACTGCTCTATATAAAACCACTGCAATGAGCAGGTAAGTATAACATGTTTGTTATTTAAAAAAAGAAAAACATTGCCTTTACAATCACTTTAAAGTGGTTATAAACTCTAAAGCTTTTTACCTTAATGCATTCTATGCATTAAAGTAAAAAAAACTGCCATTGCCTGTTCCCCCCACCCCCCTCCCCAAACACTTACCGTCGTCCTCTAACAATACAGCGTTGTATCCAGCTGCATCTCTTCTTGCCCCTTTCCCAGCTCTCACAGGATGCACTGATAGCAGTGGGAGCCATTGACTCCTGTTGCTGTCAGGTCCACAGAGCCTAGCTGGGAAGGATGCCAGCATGTGTGTCCCCACAGCACACAGCTTGCTATGGGGGAAGGAGGAGCAGATATTGACGCTAGGGGACCCCAGAAGAGGAGGTCAGGGACCGATCTGTGTGATACCATTGCACCGAGCAGGTAAGTATAACCATTTTTAACATTTCTTATTTAAAAAAATTAAGGTTTACAACTGCTTTAATTTACTTTTTACAATTTTTAGGTACTGGATACAACTCTACCAGCAGGATATCCGTGTAAAAATTCTCGTTCATGAAGAGAATTACCAAAAGCTAGCTGATCGTTTATCAGAGCTTAGACAAACGCAAGACTTGCAAATCCTTCAGCAAGCTAAAGTCATTGGAATGACAACCACAGGTTGGTTGGTTTGATCTGCAGATGGACATGACTAGATAATGTTTTTATTTCCCCATCTGAATTGCTAAACCAGTCCATGCTTTGATTTCCCTCTTACCAGGTGCTGCCAAATACAGACGTATCCTCCAAGAAGTAAAGGCACGGATCGTCATAGTTGAGGAGGCAGCAGAAGTCTTAGAAGCCCATACCATAACCACACTCAGTTCAGCTTGTCAGCACCTCATTCTCATTGGAGACCATCAACAGGTAGAAGCTCACAAATGTGTCACAATGCTACCATTTTTTACTTTACGTGTATGTCAGGGAAAACCTATTTTTTAAGTTTTGGTTAGCATTGGGAAAAACCCTTGTTGGGTTATTTGTTTTCTGTATCTGTTCCTATCAGGAGATTTCCAATCACTTCTTTTCCTGGATACAAATGTCAAAGGCACCTGTGTACCCCATTTGCAAATTTTCCTTACCGCATGTTCAACTGACAAATCTAACATTTTGCATCTCCTATTATTTTGTGTCCCAGAGACAATGATCCCCAGGATAAATAGAGGAGGTGAATCTCCCCACTGGGAAGAAAATAGAAATGTGATTTCTACGGGGTTTTGAAACTCAATGCTTTCAGAGATTTTACTAGCTTTACTTTACTTGTAATCAATACATAAAAATTAGGACATTGGATTTGGCATGGGGGCTTCAGTATGGTAGAATTTGGCTCGGGTTTAATAGGTTTCACCATAAATGCTGTCTTTGTATTTAGGCTAATATGAAGTACTACGCAACTATTTAATAATGAACAATTGCAGCAGGAATTGGCTGTCCTGAGGCCACTCTCCCATTTTCCACCAAACTAACTTTTTACTTTGATGTTCATTGCTTGAATAGTCAATGTAAATTGAGAAAATATGTGAAAATACCACGCTGCCATCCCTATATAAGATAAAATAAACAAGTGGTTGCTGTCTATCACCTAAATAGTATCCCAAATACTACAGAGAGTCAAACTAAAAATAATTTTGGTGAAGCGCAATCCAATCTCAATATCAATACATACATATACTCAATGCAGTGCCGCAGTGCAAAGTGCAGCATCTTACAGTAATTAATAAACAAAGCATATAAATTCATCAAAATACAGTGAAAATCAATAATAAAAGTCTCTTCAGAATATTGTGAGAAATCAATGAATTTGTGAAAAGCCACACAGTCTCTTCATGTACAAAAACCATGCATAGGGTGCTTTAAAAAAGTGCTGGTATTCAGAACTTCCTTGGATAGAACGCACTACAAAACTTCACAGTGGGATCACACACACCACCGGTCACTCTATGTGTATTTAAATACACTGACCAAATATTGCACTATATGTAAAGGGAGTAAATAATTACAGCAGCCGAGTATTAGTAGCTATATGAAAATAATTTCTCTAGCGTTGGGGCAAAAATTATTTTTAGTCTGACTCAATGTAAATTGATGTTGTTTGGGTCTATTCAAAGCACAGCTGAATATGAATTCAGAAGAACATGCACTGGTGTTAATTTACTAAGGGCAAATAGACCGCGCACTTTGCAAATGCAGTTGCTCCAGAGCTTAGTAAATGAGCTTAAGGGTCAGTTTGCAAAGAAAACGGAAAATTGTATACTTACCTGAAGGTAATTTTCCTTTCCTGATGCAAAGCACGACAGCATATACGTATGGGCTGGCTCCGCCCCCACGCCCAGTTCCAGGATCCGGTTACACTATAAAGTCAAACACCTCCCACCAGGCCTCATTCTCGTTACTTATTATCACTGCGAAGCCTTTAGGGAGGGACCTATATGCTGTCGTGCTTTGCATCAGGAAAGGAAAATTACCGTCAGGTAAGTATACAATTTTCCGTTTTCCTGACACAAGCACGACAGCATATACGTATGGGACTTAGCAATCACCAAAAAGACAAGGGTGGGAAATGCTGAAGTGTTTAAATTGAGGATTATCTTCATCCCACTGAATGCCTGATGTGACTTGTAGATAAAGCTGTTGGGACCACCTTAAAATGGTCCTACATGTGTTAGACGCAGGCTATGCCGCGGTTATCCTTTAATTC
>BLSH010011003.1:626940-643426 GCA_018402905.1 Glandirana rugosa
TAGTGAAAGAGCTCTGTCCCCATGAATCCTTAAAAAAAATCTGAACGTCCCCATGAAGCGGCATTTTCCAACTCTTTGTGACGATATCTCCCTCTACGAAACGAGTAAAAAATATAAAGTTCAGACTCCAAATGTTGGTGAAATTCACAGGAAAAACTTCGAACTTCAAATTAGACGAATATAAAACATAAGGGACCAAGGCAAATGGGGAGAGTAGTTGTACGATTACATTAAAAATTTGTTGTGGAAAGACAAAAGTAATGCATAGAGTAAAATCTGGGCCACCACAGTAGTGACCCCGACATTACATCCGTCTAAGGGCTGAGGGCTCTTGAGAGGAATACTGAGGCATGGCACAGTGCTGTGATGCTCCCAGGAAGCTATGTATAGCACCCTGCACCCCAACCAGTCATGATCTGCCTACATTACAGCCCCAGTGATGACACCACCGGGTCTAAAATGAGATACGTAATGAAAACAGAAAGGTGTTGTTTAAAAATTACATTAGCATGTTGATGAGAGGGGTAAACGGAACCAGGGAATACAAAATATAAGCAGATTAAACTTCAAGCTTCAAAAAGGACACTTAAAGTGGTTGTAAACCTCAGACTTGAAATATAAAAAATGAGCAAAGCATCTCCCTCTATAGCAGTGTTTCTCAACCTTTTACGGCGAAGTACCCCTGCAAGTCTAAAAAAAATTCCTAAGTACCCCTGTCTCGAGAAAGTGATGGGCACTGATAGGTGACACTGATTAGGGGGCACTGATGGGCTGCGCTGATAGGAGGCTGCATTGATGGGAGGCATGGATAGGAGGCACTGATAGGAGGCTTTACTGATAGGAGACACCGATGGGCTGCACTAATAGGAGGCACTGATAGGTGGCTGCACTAATAGGAGGCACTGATGTGAGTCTGCACTGATGGGAGGCTGTACTGATGGGAGGCACCACTGATAGGAGGCTGCACTGATAGGAGGCTGCACTGATAGGAGGCTGCCACTGATAAGAGGCGGTACTGATAGGAGGCTGCACTGATGGGAGGCTGCACTGATAGGAGGCACTGATAGGTGGCACAGACTGGGGAGGCTGCACTGATGGGAGCCACTGATAGGAGGCTGGACTGATAGGAGGCACTGATGAGAGGCTGCACTGATGGGAGGCGGCACTGATGGGAGGCGGCACTGATGGGAGATGGCACTGATGGGAGGCTGCACTGATGGGCAGCACTGATGGGCTGGCACTGATATGTGGCACTGATAGAAATAGGAGGCTGCGCTGATGGGAGGCTGCACTGATAGGATGCTGCACTGATGGGAGGCTGCACTGATAGGAGGCACTACAGACAGGAGGTGGCACTGATAGGAGGCGGTACTGATAGGAGGCTGCACTGATGGGATACACTGATAGAAGGCTGCACTGATAGGGGGTTGCCCTGGTGGGAGGCACTGGTTGGAGGCTGCACTGATTGGAGGCTGCACTGATAGGAGGCTGCACTGATGGGAGGCGGCACTGTTGGGAGGCACTGATGGACAGCGCTGATGAGCTGCACTAATAGGAGGCTGCACTGATGGGAGGCTGCACTGATGGGAGGCTGCATTGATGGGAGGCGGCACTGATGGGAGGCGGTACTGATAGGCTGCATTGATGGGCAGTGCTGATGGGCTGCACTAATAGGAGGCACTGATAGGAATAGGAGGCTGCACTGATGGGAGGCACTACTGATAGGAGTCGGCACTGATGGGAGGCTGCACTGATGGGAGGCACTGGTTGGAGGCTACACTGATGGGTGGCACTGATAGGAGGCTGCACTGATGGGAGGCTGCACTGATAGGGGGGCATGCAGGCAGGGAGGCAAGAGATGGGAGGACATGGGGCTGCCTATCGACCATGTCAGCCCTGGCCGGGGAAGCATCTTCCGGGCTGTGCGATGGACTCCATTACCTTGACAGGACCCCGGGCAGCTAGCGCCGGCCTGACAACCACCCCGGACAGGGGGCGGACCGCTTCCCCCATTGATAGTACAGTTCCCACAGCACGACTACAGCAAGCCGGGGACTGCAAGTGTGCGGGAAGCAGAGGGGGGGGGGCTCGGTTTGGGAGACTGGGGAGAGCACTGGGCATACCGCCTACCCGTGGTGCGCGTACCCCCAGGGGTATGCGTACCACAGATTGAGAAACCCTGCTCTACAGTGTGTAGTTGTCTCAATTAGGAGCACTAATTGTCATTTCTGTTGGCTGCTTTGTTCCTCTGCTATCAGCATGAATCACTTCTGACAAGGTTTTCTGACACCAAGAGAAAAATGGAGGGAACTCCAGCTGATTGACAGTCTCAGCTCTGTTCCTGTGAGCAGTGTGAAGGGTTGTGTCCCTTCCCTCCAATCAGCTCTCAGAGCTCTCCTCAGTGAGCTCTGCAGTGTGTAACTTCAGCTCCCCCCCCCCCTTTTTCTTTCTGTACACTCAGACAAGCATATCAATTTTGGACTTTGAACGGATGTAGAGAAGAGAAGACTGCAGATAAACAGGTAAACCTTGTGCAGGAGAATTTGTTTCATCTCTGCATATTACCTGTAGACATTCACTTCTCTTGGTATATGGAAGGGTTTACAAACACTTTGAATCTCAAATAACTGTAGTGCCTACCCCAATTTTCCAGGAGCTTGATGGTGACTACCAGAGGTAGGGAGGACTGACATCTCTCCTCAGGGTGCAGGGTATTGGGCATGGTGGGCGATGAACAAGAAAGAAAGTTGGGCGCCAGTTACTTTTATGCCTAAGCAAGGAGAAGTTTATTTCACACAAACAGGAAAAATGTGGGAGAGGGGATAGGGCACAGGGACACCCTTAGTCAAGAATAGCAACGATCAGCAAATAGGCAGACTCAGACAGAAAGGTGAGATAAGGTAGACAGCAATACAGGAAAAGAGACTTTAAGCTGAACCAGCACATCTGTACTTTGTAGAATAGGCTGTCTCCTATAGTAACTGCACTTTACTCACAGCATCACACAGAATTCTCTTGGATGAGTTCACTCTTGAAGCTCTCCCAGCCACCTCATGGGTCCCCGGTCCATGAAGAGTAACCTCTGGTACTCTAGAACTCCATCCCTCTCAGTAATGTTTTCAGGTATTGAGCAGGCTCTCCTCTGCACAATCTTGAACTCCTGGCTAGGCCTTGAACAGACCTAGCAGCCATGAACTCAGAGATATGCCTCAGGCTTCAGGCCTAGCAGCCAGGAGCTATTTGACACACATCCACCCAGGCCACAGCCCAGGGTGGAAAGACTAACTTCGATCACCTAACTACTCCCAAATAAATACCTTTTCCCAGCATTCAGCAAGTCTGATTGGCTGAGAAAGGTATGTTTATTTATAACCTGAACTCACTGTAGCTCATCACTCTGTTAGAGGGAACAGCACCACCTACTGACGGAAGGGAGAAACCATAGCTAAACAGGATTGGGAGTGAAGCCATTTGACCTCTAAACACTACAAAGTAGCCAGGCTGGTTACCACTCAGCATAACTAAAATTTACCTGTAGCCCAATTTTAGGACGAGGGTGCTACATAAGCTCTACTTGTTATTCTCATGTAAATGGTAATTTTCAATGATTTCCAAGCTGCAGTTTATATTAAAATTATGCCTGGTGATCCTGCAATGAAAGTAATTGTTTAGGAGCAGGAGCATTCTGCTGTAGGGTGATGATGCTCTGTCCTTGTCTCCCAATGATAGGCATTATCATACAGTCACGCGCTTTCTTAACCATTTGCTTACTGGGCACCTCCCTCCTGCCCAGACCAATTTTCGGCTTTCGGCGCTGTCGCATTTTGAATAACAATTGGGCGGTCATGCGACGCTGTACCCAAACAATATTTTTATCATTTTTTCCCCACAAATAGAGCTTTCTTTTGGTGGTATTTGATCATCTCTGCGGTTTTTATTTTTGCTATAATAAATATCCAAAAAAAAAAAAAAGATTCATCAGTTTAGTATATATTCTTCTACATATTTTTGGTAAAAAAAAAAATCGCAATCGGCGTATATTGATTGGTTTGCACAAAAGTTATCCTGTCTACAAACTATGGGAATTGATTTATGGGGTTATTTATTTATTTTTTACTAGTAATGGCGGCGATCTGTGATTTTTATCGGGACTGCGATATTGCAGCGGACATGTGGGACATTTTTGACATTAGAAATTTAAATAGCCACTGATTACTGTATAAATGTCATTGGCAGTGAAGGGGTTAACACTAAGGGGGCAGTGAAGGGGGTTAACTGTGTTCCCTGTATGTGTTCTAACTGTATGGGGGCTGGGCTGGCATGGACATAACAGATCTAACTGATCCCGATCACAGGGATCAGTAGATCTGTTATGTTCCCCTTCACAGAACAGAGAACCGCCATGCTTACAGGTTATAGCGGGTCTCCAGTGGACATCGAGTCCGCCCGACCCGCGGGCATGCCCACACAGTGTGCAGCAGCCACAAGAGCAATCCAGATCCGCGATGTAGCCGTCTTTTGGCTATAGCGCGGATCTGGACTGGTTAATGAAGTCTACAAGTGGTCTTGTTGATACATTGCACACTTCAGCCGTTCTCACCATCAGAATTCCCATCTTGAGAAATGATGTGCATGCAGCTAGAAAGGAAGTGGCTGCAAAGAGGCTGAAAAAATAGGTGAAAACCTTATTTTACAGTCAACATACAAACATAATGAAACACTTTCAATTGTATAATAACAGAACAAAGGGAAGCAAATAAGAGAAGCTTTTTGTTAGGTTTTTACATTTACTAAAAATAAAAATTTACCAAAAGTAAATAAACAAAGCATGGAGCTTTGCCACAACCCCAGTTACATGGATCACAAAAAATTCATACACAAAAATGGTCAGCTAAACCAACTAAATATACCAAAAGTGTAGCGCTCAACCTTATACTTAAATAGCAAGTAAGGGGGAGGTCTTTCAAACCTCCACCAAGTATTCAATATTATAAATAAAGTGCCAGTGCATAAACTATTCAAAATTGTGTAAACAGTGAAAAATTATTAAAGTTCATGAATAGTTTATATAAAATCCAAAAATATGTGCAAAAAGCAGCAAAATGTGCAGCAAGTTGTCAGTCTATACAGATGTCTATGTAGTTCCCAAAAGGACAGCACATGAACAGATAAATTGATGATTCCGTGGGGTCTTCCACCACATTAATGCGCTTACCAGATAGTAGAGAAAAAGTCGCTTGGATATGTATGGGGGCTCTGGGGGTCGTAGATCCACATCAAGAGATGGCACAGATATAGACACTCCAGGACAGGGAACCAGGGGATGCTCCAGATGAAGACACACCACGTCAGGAATCCAATTCCGAGTTATCCAATTGTATAGTGTAAAACCCTTTAGAAGATCCATTTATTGAAGGTATTGCACTTACATAAATTGAGAAGAAATTGAGCTCAAAGAAGACAGTAGCCGGCATGGAAGTAGAGCACAGTGGTATTGTCACGTACCTGGTGGTAGAGTCTGGCTTATGCGGGGCAACCTCTCTTGAGGCCCTGGTTCGAGAACCCCTGATAATGGGAACAGGGAGCTCAGGAGCACAGGGGGGCACGAGGGCTGGACAGTCCTTAGATGGTAGGCAGAAGTCCACTGGAGCTCGTGCAAACAGGAGAGTAGTGGTTCAGTCCGGGTCGGCAACTAGCGGGCGGTGTGGTACAGCGGGATCAGGCAAACGGATGGTCGGGTACAGGCAGGGTCGGCAACGTGCTGGCAGCAGAGGTACAAAGGGGTAAGACAAGCGGATGGTCTTGGCAAGCTGAGGTCAGATGCAGGCGGATAACAACAAGTCCAAAGGGATAGCCGGGGTCACAGGAACAGGAAGTCACTCAATAATAGTTGCCAGGGATACAGGTGCAGGAAACGCTGTAGAACGGACAGCACCGGGCACTAAGTCCTGCTGGTTTAAAAAAAGCCGATTGGCGCCTGTTTCTGGCGCTTGCGCACCACCGCGGAAACAACCGGGACTGCTGTCTTTTCCTGACATTGCCCCCCCCAAGGGGCAGCCTCCGGATGCCCAACTGGGCTCTCTTGGTCGGATTGTTTCTCCAAAAGGTTTTGACCAGCTCCTGGGCATGTAAGTTGCTCTCAGGTTCCCACGAATTCTCCTCAGGACCATATCCTCTCCACTTCACAAGAAACTGTATGCCTCCTGCTCTTCTCCTGCAATTGAGGATGGATTCCACCTCAAACTCCTCCTCTCCGTCTATCAGAACTGGTTCAGGTGGGGACGTCTTCCGTCCTGGAAACAGGTCCCTGGTTACTGGCTTGAGGAGGTGTACGTGAAACAGGTGGATTTTGAGCGTGGGTGGCAGATCAAGTTCATAGGCCACTTTATTAATTCTCTTCTTCACAGGAAAAGGCCCTAAGAACTTAGGTCCCAGTTTCTTCGACGGGCAAGATAGTCTTAAGTGGGTGGTTGGCAACCAAACCCGATTGCCGGGTTGGAGATCAAGCTCTCCACGTCTCTTCCTATCGAAAACCTCCTTATTGCGTTCCTGGGTCTGGGTGAGGGTCTCCTGCAGCATTTTATTGTTGCTTTCCAGAAATTTGGTGATCTCCAAGGTGGCTGGGATTGTACTTTCTGGGATGAAGTCAGGCAAGAATGTGGGATGGTAGCCGAGATTCGCCCAAAACAGAGACTGCTTGGTAGCAGAATGAACGGAGTTGTTATAGGCGAACTCGGCTAGTGGTAACAAGGAGACCCAGTCATCTTGAGAGTAAGAAGAGTAACATCGGAGATATTGCTCTAGGGTCTGGTTGGTCCTTTCTGTCTGGCCAATGGACTGCGGGTGGTAAGCTGAGGAAAAGGCCAATTTGATGCCTAGAATAGAGCACAAGGACCTCCAGACCCGGGATGTGAACTGCACCCCTCTATCCGATACCACACTCTTCGGAATGCACAACTTCCCGTATAAATACCTTGGCCATCTCAGAGGCCGAGGGGGTACCCCTCATCGGAATGAAGTGCGCCATCTTCGTGAGGCGGTCGACCACCACGAAGATAGTCGTGAAGCCGGCAGACGGGGGCAATTCCACAATAAAGTCCATCGAAATCTGCACCCACGGGCGCTCGGGAATAGGTAACTGGTTTAGTAGACCCCAAGGCTTGGTTCTTTCTGTTTTATTCCTGGCACAGACAGGGCAGGCGTTAACGTAGTTTTTGCAGTCCTCCTTGAGTTGTGGCCACCAAAAGGTAAGTAATTCGGCCGTCTTCCGGTGGCCGAAGTGTCCGACTAGGTGAAGGTCATGGCAGAGTTCCAGGGCAGACAGACGGAGCTCCTTTGGCACAAAAACTTACGTACCCGACCACCATAACCCATCCTTGAGGGAGAGTCCAGAATCTGCGGGTATGATGGTGCCGGTCAACGTTTGCCTGATCTGGGACAGAAAATCCTCCTGAATCAGCAGAAAATGAGCTGGTAAGATGGTGTCAGGAGGGGGCGCTTCTCCAGTTACAGGAAACATTCTTGAAAGAGCATCCGGCTTAACATTCTTGGATCCAGGCCGGTAGGTGATATGTAGCTGGAACCGTGAAAAGAACAGGGTCCAGCGCGCTTGGCGAGGCCTAAGTCTTTTGGCTGTTCTTAAATATTCCAGATTCTTGTGGTCTGTGAAAACCAAGACTGGATGAGCCGCTCCTTCCAAGAGATATCGCCATTCTTCTAGGCAGACTTGATGGCCAGAAGCTCCCTGTCCCCTACATCATAGTTCCTCTCGGGGGGAGAGAGCTTCCGTGAGAAAAATGCGATTGGATGCAGAGAAGCCTTAGGTCCCTGCCTTTGAGACAAAACTACCCCGACCGCGGTCTCCGATGCGTCCACCTCCAAGATGTAGGGCCGCATGGAATCGGGGTGTTTAAGCACATGCGCCGAGGTAAACAGTCTCTTCAAAGTTTGAAAGGCACCTTGTGCTTCTGGGGTCCAGATGAACCGGGTATTCTGTTTTGTTAATTGTGTGATCGTTGAGATGACAGCAGAAAAACCCCGGATGAACTTTCTAAAAAAGTTGGCAAAGCCAACGAAGCTCTGTACCGCCTTTTTGTCCACCAGTGGGGGCCAGTCCACAATAGCTGTGACCTTTTGAGGGTCCATAGTCGTGCCTGTAGTGGAGATGTGGAACCCCAGGAAGGCGATCGCTGTGTGCTCAAAATCACACTTCTCGGCCTTGGCATACAGGCCATGCAGCCGTAGGCGGCTGAGCACACTCCTGACATGCTTCCGATGTTCTTCCAGGGAGGGGGAGAAAATGAGAATATCATCGAGATAGACTACCACGAACTGGTCAAGAAAGTCCCTGAAAATGTCGTTGACCAGGTGCTGGAATGTGGCCGGGGCATTGCAAAGCCCGAAGGGCATGACCAGGTATTCGAAATGACCGAATCGGGTCCGGAATGCTGTCTTCCACTCATCCCCCTACCGTATACGGATCAAATTGTAAGCTCCCCGGAGATCCAACTTGATGAAAATGGTTGCGGAGCCGAGGCGTTGGAACAATTTCGGAACCAGTGGCATGGGGTACCTGTTCTTGATTGTGATTTTGTTAAGGTCCCGGTAATCAATACACGGCCGAAGGGTGTGATCCTTCTTCTCCACAAAAAAAGATCCCAGCCCCTGCCGGGGAAGTGGAAGGCAGAATGAAACCCTTTTGTAGGTTTTCTTCCAGATAGGCTTTAAGAGCCCCAAGCTCTACTTCAGAGAGGGGAAAGATCCTACCAAACGGAACCTCGGCCCCCGGTAGCAGGTCTATCGGGCAATCGTATGACCGATGTGGGGGTAGGGTATCCGCCCCTTTCTTACTAAAGACATCTAGGAAGTCTTGATACGCCTCTGGGACTACAAGGCGGGACTCCGAGTTCGGGTCAGGGCTGATGGACAGCACCACTGGGGATGCTCTCTGGGATGGTTGAAAGCAATTGTTCAGACAGTATGAGGACTGGAACCGGATCTTTCCCACATTCCAGTCAATGTGTGGGCTGTGTGCTCGGAGCCATGGAAGGCCAAGAATCACAGGGAATAATGGGGAGGAGATGGCATCCAAGACTAGAAACTCCGAGTGACCTTCAGCCGTTCGGGCTAGCAGAGGAAAGGTCTCCTGGGTAACAGTGCCCGGCTTGGCGAATGGACATTGTGCGCTACTTGGGTCTGAGAGGAACCTGATGTTGAGCAGCCAAAGACAAGTCGACGAAGCAACTATATGCTCCTGAATCCAGAATGGCTGAGACTTGGATGCTCTTGCCAGGGAGCTGCAGACAGATGAGGAGGGTCAGATGAGGCTGTGAACTCGGCAGCGAAAGCACCTCCCCTGGAACTGGAGTGGGGGTCTTGCTAATTTTGACGGGACAGCTCCTCACTCTGTGCCCGGAACCGCCCCAGTAGAGGCACAGGTTGTGGTCCTTCCGCTGCTGGCATTCCTCAGAGGACAGAGGTAGATGGACGAACTCAGCCGGCATAGGCTTGGGGCCTGGAGGGACAGACACTCGTGACGACATCCAGGAAGGGCGCAGAGATACTGTGGCTTTCTCTGTTCTGCGCTCCCGCAGGCGGCGGTCTATCCAAACGGCCAAGTGATCAGTGCTTCGAGGGTGTGAAGGACCCAACCTGCGCCAGCTTGTCTTTAAGAGACTCGGAAAGTCTCAGCTGGAACCGGTGGCAGAGAGCCGCGTCATCCCAGACTGTTTCAGCGCTCCAGCGCCGGAATTCAGACACATAGTCCTCTACAGGGCGACAGTCCTGCCGGAGGGCATAGAGTGCGGCTTCCGCTGTGGCTGCCAGGTGTGGGCCCTCATATAGTTGACCCATAGCATGGATGAACCTGTCCAGGGTGGTCTCAGGGGCGTTTTGCTCCAATAAGCGGTGAGCCCAGGCCTGTGGGTCGTCCTGAAGAAGAGAGGTCACCAGGCCCACCTTGGTGGCTTCCAAAGAGAACATGCGGGGCTGGAGAGCAAAGTACAACTTGCAGGAACTGCGGAAGGCCCTGAATTTCCTGCGGTCCCCCGCAAACCGCTCAGGCATAGGTACTCTTGGATCTGTGGGCAGAGTCCCCATGGTGTGGATAGGTGTATGACCTCCGCTGGGAGGATTAGGAGTGGCCAGTTCCTGTACTTGGTTTTCCAAGCGTACATATCCTTCCTGAAGGGTTTTCACTGCTTGGGTTAATCCAGCGAGGTGTACACATACTTCCTCCATGGGAGAGGGCCCCGGCGCAGACTCTGACATGGCTGTCCGTTTCTGTCACGTACCTGGTGGTAGAGTCTGGCTTATGCGGGGGCAACCTCTCTTGCGGCCCTGGTTCGAGAACCCCTGATAGTGGGAACAGGGAGCTCAGGAGCACAGGGGGGCACGAGGGCTGTACAGTCCTTAGATGGTAGGCAGAAGTCCACTGGAGCTTGTGCAAACAGGAGAGTAGTGGTTCAGTCCGGGTCGGCAGCTAGTGGGCAGTGTGGTACAGCGGGATCAGGCAAACGGATGGTCGGGTACAGGCAGGGTCGGCAACGTGCTGGCAGCAGAGGTACAAAGGGGTAAGACAAGCGGATGGTCGTAGGCAAGCCGGGGTCAGATGCAGGCAGATAACAACAAGTCCAAAGGGATAGCCGGGGTCACAGGAACAGGAAGTCACTCAATAATAGTCGCCGGGGACACAGGTACAGGAAACGCTGTAGACGGACAGCACCGGGCACTAAATCCTGCTGGTTTAAATAGAGCCGATTGACACCTGTATCCGGCGAGTGCGCGCGCACGTGAGCGCGCACGCGGATGCGCACGAACGCGCCGAACGCGCACAGGCGTGCGCACCACCGCGGAGACCATCGGGACTGCTGTCTTTTCCTGACAGGTATGGGGTCGGTCGCTTCCGACGCATTTCGTCTCCTTGTGGTGGAAGACCCCACTGAATCATCCATTTATCTGTTCATGTGCTGTCCTTTTGGGAACTACATAGACATCTGTATAGACTGACATCTTGCTGCACATTTTGCTGCTTTTTGCACATATTTTTGGATTTTATATGAACTATTCATGAACTTTAATCATTTTTCACTGTTTACACAATTTAGAATGGTTTATGCACTAGCACTTTATTTATATTTATAATTTTGAATACTTGGTGGAGGTTTGAAAGATCTTCCCCTTACTTGCCATTTAAGTATAAGGTTGAGCGCTACACTTTTGGTATATTTATGCGGTTCACAAATTGTCTGATTTGCAGTGCGGCACCTTCTTCCTGTCTAATTCTTAGCGCAGTATTATCTTTTTTCCTTTCAGCTAAAACTAGCGGGGTTTTACCGCGACCGCGGCTGGCGCTCAGTGTGAAAGTAGCCTAAGACACATCAGAAAATAAAGCAAGCCATAGGTTAAATTATTTTTTTTCCAGGAATAAGGAAAGAAAATGCATGATTCCCCCATCAACAGTGTTGATGGGGAATGCCTCCCGCATCGCTATTGTGTTCTTCTGGCGGGGAGAGCCTTCCTGGCTGACAGAATACGATGATTACTGCTAACAGCTATAACCGCTGGGACTAATTGCATGTAGAAAAATCTGACAGGTTGGCTGTACCCATGTCGGTTATACCCAAGTTGATTGATGGATCAACTTGAGTACAATCAGCCTGCCTATACATGGATTGAAATTCGGCCAGTCCATGAATGGTTGGATTAAGAGAAAGCAGCCACCAGAACAAGTGTCCCCATTAGACGATTTCTCCTCTATTCCTGTTCTGGGGACAACAATTTTGGATTTCCTAACATCTTCTATCTTGATGATAATGGTTGCAAGGACCAATGGAGAGGGGGCAATCTCCCTAATGGGGAAAAACTTGACAGGAATTCTATCTCCTCATTCAGCTATTTAAAACGAAAAAAAAATTGTTGCTTTATACACTTTAAGGGCCCATTCACACCACTATGCTGCAGTAACGTATATTACATGCATTGGTGCACCCTCACAACACACTTCAATGTGCAATAATGCACTCCTGCGCCTTGTTGTGTGCTATGCTAGCAAAAATGCAACAGTTTCAGTTTCTGGAATGTTTTGATGAATTAGGCAGCCTATTCAAATGCAAAGGTTGTAGTAATGCAACATACCTAAATACGTGTATGATAGAATGTGCAGTAATTTGCATGTATTAAAAATCGCAACAGACTGCCTTGGAGTGAATGGACCCTAGAACCAACTGAATCCTTGGGTACTTTACTTGGGAAGAATATGGTATTTTTATTTTGCAGACTGTTGTGTTCATAGTTAGCAAAATGACACTTAGTGAAATAGCATTCTCCCATTATATTGTATAATAGTGTCATCTATAGCTTGTAAAGGTTTTAAAACTGTAAGATAACGTCAAACTGAATGTTGTAGGATTAAAAATGATTTCTCAATAAAACAAAATGCCTCCTGCGCATGAGTGAGGCGGTGACCTGCACCAGTTTTTCAAATACATCCACTTCTCAACTGGAAATATGGACGCATCATGCTTTGCCTTCTTAGGACTGGAGGAGCCCCAATAATGTTCTCCAAAAACATAACAGAGAGAGGATGCACCAGCCTACCGCGTTATCCCAATGTAACATTTATTGTAAGATAAAAACAAATCTACTCAAAAACACCATATCAGGCAAAGCTCATCAATATATTAGAGTTAGTCGGTACACGCCATGTGCTCCTGGGCTTGGGAGAACACCACCTGGATCCAAACTGGCTTACAAATCTCAAGGGTAGCACCCTCTTCCTCAGTGCCAAACTGGCTTACACGTTTTTGAGGCTAGTACCCTCTTCCTCAGTGCCAAACTGGCTTACACATTTTGAGGGTAGTACCCTCTTCCTCAGTGCCAAACTGGCTTACACGTTTTGAGGCTAGTACCCTCTTCCTCAGTGCCAAACTGGCTTACACATTTTGAGGGTAGTACCCTCTTCCTCAGTGCCAAACTGGCTTATACGTTTTGAGGCTAGTACCCTCTTCCTCAGTGCCAAACTGGCTTACACATTTTGAGGGTAGTACCCTCTTCCTTGGTGCCAAACAGCTTACACGTTTCAAGGGTATTACCCTCTTCCTCAGAGCTTAACTGGCTTGCACGTTTTAAGGGTAGTGCCCTCTTTCTCAGTGCCAACTGGCTTACACGTTTCAAGGGTAGTACCCTCTTCCTCAGTGCCAAACTAGCTTAAATGTTTTGAGGGTATTACCCTTTTTCTCAGGGCTAAACTGGCTTACACGTGTTGAGGGTAATACCCACTTCCTCAGTGCCAAACTGGCTTACATGCTTTAACCACGTCCAGACCACGCACTGTATTTTTACTGTGGCAGTGTGGTTGTAATAAGCGGCGATTCGCGGACGCTCAGCTAGGGGGCGAGAGCGCGCCGCACTCTGGAGGAGCGTGCCCACGGCTCGGGCGGACCCGATGTCCGCCAGCAGTGCCGAATCGCAAAAAGTCTTCTGGTCCTACGGTGGGAAACCCCAGGGGTGAAGTAGTTACGTGTAGTACCTTCTTCCTTATACTATCTATATGGAGGGGTTTGAAGGATAGGTAAGAAAGAGAATGATAAGGTGTGAGGAAATAAAGTACCACCAGGAGATCTTGAGAACCTTGAGAAATATGACAACAGCCCAAACTATTTTCCATTCACAGAGAATGAATTACAAGTCTGAAAATAGCCCATCCAAGGTGAACAGGCCTTGATAAATGTATCCTGTCTATCTAATAATATACCTGTGAGGTTTTTATTGACCATTATTTGTGACAATTTTTGCTTCATTAATTTGATTGAAAGATTAATAGATTTCCAAGATTTAGCTCAGGTGTTTTTTCAGCTATTAGAAAACTGCAAGAAAAGAGGGATAATGAACATCAAGTGATATCAGGAATAGGTTTATTAGGGAGCACCACTTGCCGATACTTTGGTATATTCATTTGCATTTCAATCCAAAATCTCCAAATATGGTATATAGATCCTATATACCATATCGGTATGGTTCTCGGTGCTCACTGTCAGTCACCACTGTCTGTTTGGACCTATCTTCCCCCCCCACCCCCATCATGCACACACTCACTGGAGTGCTGGGCTGTGGAGGGGCAGGGGCGGCTGGCTCAGGTTCTCCCATATGGTCGCGATCTTTCCCCAGCCTGGACCGGCACAGGCTTTGGCTGTACTTCTCCTTCAAACTATCTTTTGGGTAACATATACCATTGAGATAGAAGTGTTGAGTGTATATGTACTGTATATTTTGATCTTTGCCAGCAGAACACTGAAAAGCCGGACTGCCTCTCCTATACAGAGTGCAGTGGTATGACATTCCACGGTGCTCCAATCAACAATGCTGTTCAAGGAGGGTGAGCTGCTCAGCCAGCTTTTACAGTTCAAATCACATACACTCAGCTGGGTTGGTGCCATTATTCTGGTGCGCCGTCTGCTGCTGGGACGCCCTTTCTTTGGTTCTTTCTCCCAGGTGCACGAATCCTTGTTGGGGAGGGGTAATGGCTGCTTCCCCTTCCTGCATCTCTGAAATCTACTGGGGAAGAAGAATCACCACCTTCTCACCTCGGGCCTCTGAAACTGCCACAGGTGTGGAGCAGGGGTCTGCAGTACTCTCTCCTGCTGCCAGCGCTTCTGCTGGGGATTCATTAGGTGGTTCCTCCTCTACAGAATAGTCTATTAAATTCCCAGTCTCTGGAATTGCAGAAAGTCCAGGGCACAGATTGGCTTCACTTGGGCCTAGTGCCAACACTTTGGCAGGTGACTTATCACCCAAAACATCCTCTGATGAAAAGTTAATCAAATCCATGCTTTCTGTGACCAATGTCTGGGGAGTAAGGACAGCTTAGAAACATAGAAAAGTGACGGCAGAAAAAGACTGAGTAGTCCATCGAGTCTGCCCCTTTTTATTTATTTATTTATTTATTTTTATTTGTTTTTTTTTGTTTTTTTTTTTTATTTTTTATTTTTTTTTACATTAACCTTGTTGTTTGACTATGGATTTATGTTTATCCCAAGCATGTTTAAAGCCATTTACTGTTGACTGTCTCACAACCTCTGTTGGTAGTTTATTCCAATCATCAACCACCCTTTCAGTAAAATAATACTTTCTAAGATTAGTTTTGAACTTCCCCCCAGTTAGTTTGAGGTTATGTCCCCGTGTTCTTGATTTTGGTTTCATATTGAAAAGACTGCCCTCCTGAACCTTATTCACCCCCTTGATGTATTTAAAGGTTTTAATCATGTGTCCCCTCTCCCTTCTTTCCTCCAGACTGTACATATTAAGTTCCTGAAGTCGCTCTTGATATGTTTTATCTCCCAGACCTTTCACCATTTTTGTTACCCGTCTCTGAACTAGTTCTATTTTATCAATATCTTTTTGTAAGTGTGGTCTCCAGAACTGGACACAGTATTCTAAGTGAGGTTTCACTAAAGATCTATACAGAGGAATCAGAACCTCCTTCCTCCTGCTGGTGATCCCTCTACTGATACATCCCAGAATTCTATTTGCTTTTCCCACTGCCTGGTTACACTGTTTGCTCATTTTGCAATCATCTGAAATAAGCACCCCCAAATCTTTTTCTTCTGTAGTGCTGGCTAACACTGTGCCCCCAATGCTGTACTCTCTAAGCGGATTCTTTTTCCCTAGATGCATTATTTTACATTTAGAAATATTGAACTGCAGTCTCCACTGCTTTGACCAATCTTCCAGCAATGCCAAATCATGTTCCATGTTACAGACACCTCCAGGGATATCAACCCTATTACACACCTTTGTATCATCAGCAAAGAGACATACATTCCCCAGAAAACCTTTAGTTATATCACTTACAAATAGGTTGAATAGAACAGGACCCAATACAGAGCCTTGTGGTACCCCACTAGTGACTGGTCTCTGTTCTGAGTGAACCCCATTTACAACCACACTCTGGGATCTATCCTTTAGCCAACTGCATATCCACTGAACCACCCAAGAGTTAAGTCCTAGCTTGTACAACTTTTGTATCAGATCATTATGTGGAACTGTATCAAATGCCTTGCTGAAATCAAGATACGCTATGTCCACAGCACCACCCTGGTCCAAAACACTGGTAATATAGTCAAAGAATTCAATCAGATTTGTCTGGCACGATCTGCCCTCAGTAAAGCCATGTTGCTTTGGGTCCAGCAAGCTGTGTATTTTTAGGTGATCAATGATCCTTCTTTTGAGAAGTGATTCCATTACCTTGACTACAATTGATGTTAAACTCACTGGCCTGTAATTGCCAGCTTCTACCTTGCTGCCCTTCTTGTGGATAGGTACAATATTAGCTATCCGCCAGTCATGGGGAACTTCTCCTGTTAGAAGAGATTTATTTAAAAGATTTGTTAATGGTCCAACAACTACATCGCGAAGTTCTCTTAGAACTCTGGGATGAATACCATCAGGGCCCATTGCTTTATTAAGCTTTAACCGAGCCAGTTCCTCA
>BLSH010011003.1:646429-658443 GCA_018402905.1 Glandirana rugosa
AGAACTATCAACGAGAAAGGTTAACGTCGTCCTGTCTTCACGTCATCCTGTTTTCACGTATCAAAACTTGTTTGTCATCAACCTATGTCATTCAAATTTAATAAAGATCAAAGGAATTTCATAAAGTTTAACGAAAAGAATTTAACAAACGAACAATTGTAACCATAAAACAGACACAACAATAATCACAAACAAACGATTCACGACAACTCCACAACTTATGACCCACAACAGTTAATCGTATACATTATCTCCACCGGACAACTGGTTTAACCACGAATTAATCACTAGAAATAATTTAAACTTACTGTATCCAACTACTGTTTGTTCAAAACTATGCACTTTTGTCCTACTGCACTTCTGTCCTGCTGCAATTGGAAAGAGCAACTATCAAGAGCTTCCTCTTCTTCCGAGCCCTTGAACTTCTGTTGGACAGATACATTTCTCCAGCCAAGCTTGTCCTGTGCTGAAACAGGTTCAAGGTCAGTCAACACTTGTTGCATCTGCCATAAGACCTCTGCTTCCATAGCTGTGGGCGAAGATGGGCAAAGCACACTGTAACTCTGCTCCATTGCTGACACTCCAGCTGAGATTTCAGGACTGTCAGCTGGTACTTCTGGATAGTCCCAGGCAAAGCGAGCCCAGCCCTGGTGCTGAGCAGAGTCTAGCAGCCGTCCAGAGGCGATCTACAGCTCCCATTCCTGAATGGCCAGAACCTCTACATCTGCCAGTGCCCAGTGCACTTCTGAGACATTCCGTATGTCTTCCATGATATCGTCCAACCGCCATTCCAAATCGCTCCCAAAGTTAGGGTCCCCTGACAGCTTCACATACAACAGTCCCAGGCCGCTGTAGCCAAAGCCTTCCATTGGGCTGTCATCTGCCCAGACCAGTCTGCTTAACTCAGCTGTCTGCTCCTTGTGCAGTTTTTCTCCCAAAAACAGTACCCACAATCCATACTGCGACCAGTACCTTTCCTGGATGGAGGGGAGAATTTTTCACTGGTGGCCCTGTTTACGGGCTAGCGTTTCCTTCCATAGTTCGCAGTGGATAGAATCATACCATCCCAGCAGGACCTGCTCTGATACAGGTCCTCTGTGCTGTATCTGCATCACTCGCAACCTCCTTCTGAATTCCTCTTCCATGGCTGCTGGTATCTGTATCTCTCCTCTTCTGCTATCTGGACCTTGGATCCCAGTGGAGGTTTGGTTGTCCCAGACTGCAGGAAACATCCCACTGCTTGCCACCAATTGTAACGGAACTGACCCACTCCGCTTGAGTACTTCCGTCAGAATACCGCTTCCTTCAGTCGGAACATCAGAGATCAGATGTTATAGCCACCCGTACAAACTATACAACACTAGCTTGTAGGAACATGGACTGATTTATTGGGCAAGAACACAGCATATATACACACCATGGGAGTACTTTACCCCCTCCCCTCCTGATCGTCTTATCCTAACAATGCAATCTGCACACAGGACACATTATCATAAGCATAAACACAGCAAACCTTCAAACAATACAAGAAGACCTAATTAGCAAACGCACCGTCTCCTCTATTGAAGTCCATGGAATCCACATTCAAGCAATGCTTTGATTACTCAGGGCGTGGAGAGGGCATGGCCACAGTCTACAAGGCCCATACAATGTTCCATCATTCTGATACAGTGGAATTAATGTATCATAGATTTCTTGAGGGATATTGTTACTGTCCCATCTGCAGTAATCAAACTTACGTTCTCAGAGTCCATTAAATAGCTGTCCAATTTCTTGGTCACTATGTGCCCCTAAAAGACACAGGAGGGTCCTGGTGAGCTGAGACGAGAGTTTCCCAACCTCTCCAAGGGATTCTGGGTTCTATAGGCCCCCAACCAAAGTGACTTCCATGACAGTACTCAAAGGAGAGGAAAATTACTCCACAGTGCAATAATTTGATTCAATAAAAAACATTAAAATATAATAAAATCACACTCCCACATTTGAAGAGTCACAGACTATTTTGTTTAGATACCTACTGCCGGTTTTGGATCCAGACCGTAAGTGATGTCATCTGGCTCCGTTTGGCACGTTGCGTCACTTGCTTAGGTGACTTTTTCAGGATCCTGTATATTTACATAGTTCTAAACTGGAGTGAACAAGCCATTTATGTGGTGGTCCACCACCTCTTGTCACAATTTAAGAAAAAAGTGGCTGAGCAGGGCTTCGCCCACCTGGCCACGTCACTCATTCACAGTGTCCTGAGAATGGAAAACTACAAGCACTGTGTCACGTACCTGGTGATGGAGTCTGATGTGCAGGGCTTGACAAGGTGGCTGGTGCTGGTGCAAGAGTCTTGCTGCAGGTGTGGTGAAGGTTACCGTTGGCCACTGGATGTCACCAGCAGAGGGGCCGGGAGCCCGTGCAGTAAGCAGAGGGATGGTCAGAGGCAGGCCGGGTTGTCAGGAGACGGGTGGTGCAGTACCAGAGGAGCAGACGAAGAGTAATCAGGGTCACAAGCCGGGTTGTCAGGAGGCAGGCAGCGAGGTACAGAGCAGCGGGCAGAGAGTAGTCGGGTTCACAAGCCGGGGTCGGTGCAGGCAGACAATTGGTAAAACATAGACAAGCCGGGTAACAGGCAATCAGATAAACAGGTCGCTCAGGAACACGGTTACGCTGTAGACAGGACAGCGCTGGCTGAAGGTTGCTGCTGGCTTAAGTAGGCTGTTTGGCACCATTGATGGCGCACACATGCACGCACAGGCGCGCGCACACGTGCACTGGCACGCACATGCTACGTGCGCCCACGCACAGTCCTCAGGGCCACGGTTCTTTCCTGACAGTCTGGCAGCCTTTATGGCTGTTGGCTTGTAGTTTTCAATGAATTACCATGGCGCTGTGGAGCACTGAGGTAATTCATTTTCTCTACCTGTCAGATTGTATCTGCTTGCCCATACAGGATGTACAGACACACAGATATACTGACAGATCTGCAGGAGACCTGCATGGTACTAGCGATCTGCTGATTGCTGGTGCAATGCTTTAGAGCAGTGGTCTCCAAACGGTGGCCCGGGAGACAGATGCAGCCCTTTGCTTGCCATTTATCCGGCCCTTGGGGCATTCCTCCCACTAATACGACACACTAATCAGCCACCTGACACCAACAATGGGTCACCATTTTTTCCACTGACACCAATAATGGGGCATGATTCCTCCCTATGATACCAACCATAGGGCACTATTCCTTCACCTAATACCAAATGTGGCGATATTTACTGTCACGAATCCCACACGCCCATGGCAACTAGCTAACCGTGACATGCGTTCCGTGACTGGGGTTATGTGAGGGAATAAGGAGGAACTTATACGGCAGTAAGATTTCACTGTACTTTCACAGCCCGCACTACCTTCGGCCACCACTAGAGGGAGACTCCGCTTCAATCCAGATGGCTGACCACACACAGGCAGATACGAGTCTTACATACAATATGGTGCACTCTAAAGGTTGTGGAGCAGTATAGCAATTTGTACACACTTCCAGGGTTTCTCCAGCTATTGTATAAGCTAAACCCCAGTGCTAATCACTCTTCCCACTGTCCCCACACCCCCCACACTAGATACACCATAATAACCATTAGCTTGCCACCACTCCACAATTTGTCGGCAGACTGGTCTGCTGAGCCACCACACACACACAGATCTCCGACTAGCAGATCTGCTAGTTTACAATCTGCATCACAATCTCCACACAAAGAGCAATTGCACACCGATTGGCACGTAGCATAGACTGAGTATTTAGGCAATAAAATACAACAATCTCTCTAGAGATATGAGTCCTAGGTTAGTACACTGAAGTCACTTATTAATTTTCACATTTAATATCCCGAAAGTGGGCAGTGCATAATATATATATACAAAGAAAAAGGAGTTACAAAAAATACAACGATAAACAGACAATACATACAATTGGCAATTCGCTATGAAAATAAAAAGGAATGAAAACAGAAATAAACGTTACGTTACCGCAGTCTATCCCTAGACAGAAGAATGTCAAAGAGTTGGTGGAAACTCCCCAGTTTAGAACTGACTTCATGAGAGCACAACTGGAACATGGAGATTCCCAAATTTATTGACCTATGGACATGGGCTGGACGTTAGCCCTGGCCAATCAACCCTGGGGGGTGTTTCTGTCCCAGCCCACAGGATGTTTTATGTTCCGAAACGACCAACATCAAACCGGATCAGAACGGCGCTGACCACTGGATCATGGATAGGATTTCCAAAACCAGTGCCTTTTCCCATTCACGACAGTGCCAAACACAATCTACCTGCCACAGCCCAGGGCCATCTAACGGTTTTGTGTGCTTTCCTGAGAACCGAAAACAGCTACAAATACCGCTTAATATGTGTCAGAAGTGTATCACCCGTATGATCAAAAGGAATTATTTTCATCTCTCTGCCACTAATATTTCAGCTTTTATGAGAGATGAAATGTATTCCTTTGATCTGTTGACTCTAATCAAAGCTTGTAAACCTTCCCATGCCCACCTGCCGACACCTGTAGCCAGAGAGACTGGGATTTCTTGTTTGAAGCTTCCAGGAGGTGACAACTTTTGCTCATTCTAATTGGGAACTCTTATTAGCGTTTAGGTGTCAACTGGACACTTTTTTTTTTTTTAATCAAAACAATATTTTATTGCCGTCAAACAAGAATGCACATGCACTTATTACAGTATCCATAGTAGAGTGTACAGCATTACAATTGATATGTCCATAATAGCAAAGAAATATGCATCAAATGAGTATGGTCATTGTAATACATCTCAAGAATGGCCGCATTTAATGAGTGAGAAAAGATAAAAGAAAATAATACATGACTTCCAATCTGTGCTTGTTCCCTCCTTTTCCCCCCTTCCCTGGGATTTCCATAAAGTATTATAAGATGGATAAACCTTGTAGACTACCTAGGTTTATTATCGGGCTTACTAGGGTACCTAAATCGTTTTTGCTCATATATGTCAAACATACTATGCCCTAAACCTAGGAGTTCATGCTCAAGACTTCCTGTTAGACTTACATCAGCAGCAATCTGTCTCTAACCAGTTGTACCGGGGCTACTGGCCAGTTTTGCCATATAAGATCAAACTTTTGAGATGCATTGCGGTGACGGTAAGCCAGCTGTTCTCTAAGGAGGGTGTTGTTGACGCAATGTATCCATTGGGCTTTAGTAGGTGAGGAATGCTATATCCATAATTTTGCTATCAACTTCCTGGCTAGATATAGCAGTCTTGTGATCATTTAGTATATGCCTCTAGGGAACATCTCCTCATCTATAGCTCCCAACAGGCACACCAGTGGGGTAAAGGGGATAGGAAGTTGAGCTACTTCAGTAATGGTTTCAATTACCTTAGCCCAGTATCTTGCCAGTTTGGGACATCTCCAGGTCATATGTATAAAGTCACCTGTGTGAGCCACACATTTTGGGCAGAGAGGAGTGTCTGTTCTGGCCCAAGCAAACAGTTTGGCCGGAGTATGATATGACCTATGAAGGATGAAGAGTTGAGAAAGTTTTTGGGAGGCAGAAACTTAGACTACTGGGATGGATTCTAATGCCATGTCCCACTGCTCATCGTCTATCTCTCCTATGTCTGTAACCCATGAAGACCTGCTTTTAAGTAAGGAGGGATTTTGGATGGTTGACATAAAGACAGAGTTCATGTGGGAAATTAGACCCTTACGGGAAGTGGCCCGTATAGGATTTTGTATTGTGGGGGAGGAGGATATAGATAGGGGTGTCACTTGCACTTGGGCTTGCAAGGCATGCCGAAGCTGGAGGTATTGATAAAATTGTCCATTAGTGAGCAAGAGTTCATTACTAGAGTTGAGCGAACACCTGGACGTTCGGGTTCTGCGGGTCCGAACGAACTTTGGGAAAAAGTCCGGGTTCGGCACCGAACGTTATCCCGGACCCCGAACCCCATTGAAGTCAATGGGGACCCAAACTTTTAGGCACAAAAATGGCTGTAACAAAGTCCTGGCAAGTGCTAGAGGGCTGCAAAAGGAAGTAAAATGGTGGTAAGAGTAGGGCAAGTGCCCTACAAAAAATGGGGATAGGGAAAATAAATTAAAATCAAATAAACTAGGAGATGATTTTTGAACAATAATGTGTCACTTACAGCTGCAGCTAAAACCTCTCCCTTTAGAACTAAGAGATGATTTTTGAACAATAATCTGTCCCCTAAGCAGAAGCCTCTACCTAGTGCAGTCAGATCGCTCAAAGCAGCAGTATGTGAAATCTCAAATTACTCCCACAATCTGATCGTTGTGTACGATCGTAACGATCGTTGTGTTATGAAGGGTTTGATCTGCAATCTGTCACTCAAAGCAGCAGTATGTGAAATCTCAAATTTCTGCAATCTGTCCCTCAGAGCAATAGTAGTAGTAATCTCAGGATGCAGGATCAGATGTTAAAATGTCTGCAATCTGTCCCTCACAAAAACGCCGGCAGCATCCTCTCCCTACACTAACCCAAAAGCATGTGACATGCAGCACTGTGATTCCAGCCTCATATAGAGGCTGGGTCACATGATGCACTGGCCAATCACAGCCATGCCATTAGTAGGCATGGCTGTGATGGCTTCTAAGGGCAAACCAGTGAAACGCTTGTTGATTGGCTGCCCTACACTATCTTACACTTTACATTTATGTTACATTTACGCCCACTGATGCTAGGAAAAAATCTGCTTCCACTGGCCACAGCCCAGCTCTCCTAAAGTCTGAAGGACATTAAACTGTACATGGAGACCCATGCGTTAGAGGCTCCAGAAGCTAAAAATAGTAAATGCACCTTTTTTTTACCTGCAAAAACATTTGCATTTTTAATTGTTTGTTAAAAGGTGAACTTTTACTTTAGGCCTCATACACACGGACGTTTTTTGACGCCGGCGTTTTCTGGCGTTTTTTGCAGCTCTCCATGTTAGTCAATGGCCCCATAAAAACGCAGACGTTTTTGAGCTGTAGATGGCGTCGGCGTTAATGAGCTGAAACTAGAACCCGCGGCCAGCGCGTTCTGAGGCTGTAACGTTTTGGCGTTTTTTGACGCCGACACTCACTAACACCGATGCATAACGCCTAAAAGCGCCGATTTTTTTTCCTTGACGTTTTGTTTATTTTTTAAGAAACGTCCGTGTGTATGAGGCCTTAAAGTTGACCTTCCATGAGAATGGAAGGTCTGCGCAGTTGAAAGCCCCATCCCCAAAATCAGATTGCTTACAAAGGTGTATTAACCACTTCAGCCCCGGAAGGATTTCCCACTTTAGGACCAGAGCACTTTTTGCAATTCAGCACTGCGTCGATTTAACTGACAATTGCGCGGTCCTGCAACGTTGTACGCAAACAAAATTTGCATCCTTTTTTCCCACAAATAGAGCTTTCTTTTGGTGGTACAACTGAGAAATGTTTGGAGGAATGAGTTAATGCAAGACCAGATGGGTCCAATCCAGCAATTTAATTACTTTGTAGAAAATTGTACCCCAACAAATGCATATATGCCTCTGAAGAAGAACTTACTTACAGTCTGAAACATGTCAGGTTTGCACGCATGACTCAGATTTGGACCAGCCCCATCATCCCTGGATTGGGGACAAGGTTGTCCACCCGCTCACGCGCCTGTTGGGTATATTTCTGTACCATGTTTTGTGGTTCCTCACTGTACCATAGATTTTATACCATAGATCCTTGTGGTTCACACCAATATTGTATGTCTCTTTTTCTGTGCAAAATATTTTTAAACCTTGTAATAAAGTTTATACTTTTTTAAATAATACCAGATGTGTCCGCATGAATCATAACGGGGTTAAGGATGCTTTCCATAGCATCAACTACTTTTTTCTTTTGGTGGTATTTGATCACCTCTGCGTCATTTCTGATCACCGCTATAAACAAAAAAAAGCGACAATTTTGCAAAAAAAAAAACAATATTTCTTACTTTTTGATAAAATGCAAATAAAAAAAAAATGTATTCATCGGTTTTGGCCGATTTATAGTCTTCCTTTTTGGTTAAAAAAATTGTAATCTGCGTTTATTGACTGGTTTGCGCAAAAGTTGCCTCGTTTAACCACTTCAGATCCGCGCTATTGCCGAAGTACGGCTCCAGCGCGGATCTGAAATGCCCGGACCACGTCCATGGACGTCGTCCCCTGTGCACGCTCATCGCGCTCCCCCTGGCGGCAGCGGCGGCGCGCGCGCTGCGCGAGCGTGCCCGTGGGTCGGGCGGACTCAATGTCCGCCCGAGACCCGCTGATCTCTTTTAGGAGCCTCAGAACGGAAACCGCCGTTGTAAACACGGCGGTTCTCCGTTCTGTGACAGGGGACAGGACAGATCTACTGATCCCTGTCACTGGGATCAGTTAGATCTGTCATGTCCCGGCCAGCCCTGCCCCCCCACAGTTAGAACACACCCAGGGAACATTTGTTAACCCCTTCACTGCCCCCTGCAGGTTAACCCCTTCACTGCCAGTGACATTTACACAGTAATCAGTGGATATTTAAATTTCTGATCGCTGAATAAATGTCATTGGTCCCAAAAATGTGTAAAAAATGTCCGACATTTCTGCAGCAATATCGCAGTCCCGATAAAAATCGCAGATCGCCGCCATTACCAGTAAAAAAAAATAAAAATAATAAAAACGCCATAAATCTATTTCCAGTTTGTAGACGCGATAACTTTTGCGCAAACCAATCAATATACGCCGATTGCGATTTTTTTTTTTTAACAAAAATATGTAGAAGAATATATATCGGCCAAAACTGATGAATATTTTTTTTAATGGATTTGTACTTTAGCAAAAAGTAAAAAATATTGTTCTTTTTTGCAAAATTGTCGCTCATTTTTTGTTTATAGCGGCGATCAGAAATGACGCAGAGGCGATCAAATACCACCAAAAGAAAGCTCTATTTGTTGGAAAAAAAGGACGCAAATTTTATTTGGGTACAACGTCGCACGACCGCGCAATTGTCATTCAAAATGCGACAGCGCTGAAAGCCAAAAATTGGTCTGGGCAGGAGGGGGGTTTAAGTGCCCGGTAAGGAAGGGGTTAAGAATGATGAGAATTCATTTATGGGGTTATTTTTTTAAATTTTTTTATTAGTAATGGCGGCGATCTGCGATTTTTAGCGGGACTGCGATATTGTGGCAGACATGTCGGACCATTTTGACATTTTTTTGGGACCATTGGCATTTATACAGTGATCGGTGCTATGAAAATGCACTGATTACTGTGTAAATGTCACTGGCAGGGAAGGGGTTAACCTGTTGGGGGCGCTCTAAGGGTTAACTGTGTTCCCTGTGTGTGTCTTACTAACTGTATGGGGGCTGGGCTGAGTGGGGGAGGGGAGTGATCGTGGCTACCATATACCTGTGCCTGTGATCACATTCTTTCCTCATCAGTACGGAGATCCGTGTGTTTACATACCTCCGTTCTGTCACTGCGGGGGACCCATCACGGGTAACCGGCGGAGATTGAGTCCACCCTACCCGCTCCCTGGCTCCCCCGGAACACAGTGAGCATGCGCGCTCACGATCTCGCATCCGCCGTCATGTGACGGCGGTTTGCGATATCAAGCCAAGTTGCTGCCGTCAAGTTACAGCAGGCGGTCGGCAACTGGTTAAAAATAAAGCTGTTAAGAAATTCCTATTTCTCGCCGCTGCCTCCTGGGATAGCTGGATGCTTCAAACCCACATGAATGCACTCCAATGTATGTGATTCCAGGGGGCTTGCAGAGTGGTGCCTTTCCCTTTATATTTTACCCCCACCTGCCAAAAGCGTCAGGAGGGAATAAATGCTGCTGGGCAGCAAAGCATTGCAACAGAGACAAGTGTATGCTCCTGGTTGCTGCCGCTAAAAGAGAAGCGGTTGGGGGGAGGTAAAAGTGCAGGTCAACCTCAGGGTTTTACATTTGAAAAACTGCTACGCAGATACCGCGTGACATAAAAAATTGACACGTCCACCATTTTATTCTCCAGGGCCTCTGCTTAAAAATATATGTTTGAGGTTTCTAAATAATTTTCTAGCAAAAATGCTGATTTCTACATATATGTGAGAAGTGTCACAATAGGCCACTAAAAGCTTGTTTTTTTATGTCCCTGTGCAACTAAAAATTAAAGAAAAACATTATTTATTATACTCCAGGGCACACGTTTGAAGTCTAGAGTTTCCTCGGACTAGTCAGACAAGTAATTGTATGACATGTGTCCCGCCTCCATGTTTACCACACCTTCTATCCCTAGTGTTAAACTCTATGGTACCGGAAATGAGATGTGGGTGTGCTGCTGTTAGATTTCCGACTGATGCCTGAGGACTGAGAATAGTGGTTCCGGGGGGAATATGGAGCCGCTACAGAGGCTGCTGGACAATCTGCGCGCTGTGCTGGGGAAGCTGCGAGGTGAGGCCCGCTGTGTTCTGCCTGTTATCTGGAATTGATATATAGGGAGGAATAGACGGAGGAAGGGGGTAGTTATGGGACACCATGGGTGGGGAGCACATGTCCTGCACTGCTGTCAGTCAGTATTACAGATTACCAGTCCTGACTCTTCCTGTAGCACATAGCTGTGAGCAGGCTGTGCTCTCCTGTCAGGGAACCAGAACTCCCAGCACTGCCTTCTTGATAGGCCATGAGGAGTGACATCTACTAATGGGGGTGTTTAGTTCTGGTTGCAACAGTGAAAGATGGGATTCTCCAACGCTTCCTGTTGTGTCCCTGCAACAGGAAATGAAAGGAAATCCCCTAGTGGGGACATGGACAGCTGAAAAAACAAAAAAAACAGAGATTCTGATCTTTCTTTACAGAAAATAAAATGATGTTGGTTGGAGTTCATATTTAAAGTGTCATTTTTTTTTTTAGTTTTGGATAGAGGGGGTAGGGGTTAGAACATCTGTTCCCCCTTTTGGGAGATTCACCCTCTCTGCCTGTCCTGTATACTGTTATCACTGAGAATGTAAGTGACGGTCTGTTCACACCACATGCAGTCCAGTGCGTTTTTTCTGCATCAAAAACGCATGGAAAGTAGGTTATATGGCTACCAATGGCATAGTTCACAGCAGTGCTTGCAGTTCCAGAAAAAAAAGTAGGACATGCTGCATTTTTCATGCACTGGACTGTACTGGAACGCATCAAAAATGCACCAAGCCCTAGTACATTTAAAAAAAAAAAAACAGTTAAAAAATAGATAAAAAGAAACTGAAATGCATCCAGAAACACATCAAAAATGCACTGGAACACATCAAAAACGCGCATGCAGAAACGCATCCAGAATGGACCTGGAGTGCGTTTTTGTGGTGTGAACCAGCCCTGAAAGAAAATCACATTTTGGGTTGTCAGCAAAACAGGAACATAGGGGAAATCTTCCAATGGGGACACTAGTTTTGGTGACTACCAGGGATTCTCGCACAGTGGAGGGATTTTCTCTCAGTTCCTGGATTGGCTATGGCATAGAATATGAAGGGAAATCTCTCCAATGAGACACCAATAGCAAAAAAACTGACCAAGGCCATAACCTTCCTATCCAAAATGGAAAAAAAAATTGCCTTTAGCTGAACTTTAACCCCTTCTCGCCGGTAGGACGTCCATGGACGTCCTAGACTTTGAGGGGGGATATCTGAATGGTGCCAGCAGCTAGAGGCACCATTCAGATATCATTTTTTTCAGCTGGCGATTCTGCACACCCCAAGAACGATCATAGCGGCAGTTCAGCCGCTTGATCGTTCTTGTAGGCAGCGGGAGGGGACGTCCCCCCCCCCTCCCGCCGCCATTCGGTGCTTCTCCCGTGCCGCCCGTACGATCGGCGGCAGGGAGAAGAGATCCGTCGCCGCTGGATGCTTGTCAGGAAGATGACTGATGACCATCTGGTCACCAGTCATCTCTATGACCCTCGGAGGACCGGGCGCGATGTTATGACGTCACGCCCGGCCCGGCTTTTGTAAACAAAGCCGTGATCACGGCTGGAAAGGCTGGGATCGGAATTTTTTTTTCTGATC
>BLSH010011003.1:662316-682571 GCA_018402905.1 Glandirana rugosa
GTCGGGGTCTGGTACTGTGAGGGTGGTGGTACGAACTGACATCCGTTCTGTGTGAACAGGAACATGAGGAGTGGACCAACGGCGGTGTGTGCGAACTGTGGTAGACTTGATTTCAAAGAGAACCAGAGTAGTCTGGTGTACTGTACAAAGGTCATTAGGTACAGGAATCGGGTGTCGAACGTCTTCTGTTGTCTGAAAGAACACGTAGTAGAAATCTTCTCCGAAGGAAGACCCTGTTGTCGGTACATCTGATTAAAGGGCTAAGGACATGGATTACTGGAAACATGTCATGTGGTCTGATGAGACCAAGAGAAACTTTAGTTCAGATGGTGTCAAGCGTGTGTGGCGGCAACCAGGTGAGGAGTACAAGGACAAGTGTGTCTTGCCTACAGTCAAGCATGGTGGTGGGAGTGTCATGGTCTGGGGCTGCATGAGTGCTGCCAGCACTGGGGAGCTACAGCTCATTGAGGGAACCATGAATGCCAACATGTACTGTGACATACTGAAGCAGAGCATGATCCCCTGCCTTCAGAGACTGAGCCGCAGGGCAGTATTCCAACATAATGACCCCCAAAGACATCTCCAAGGCGACCACTGCCTTGCTAAAGAAGTTGAGGGTAAAGGTGATGAACTGGTCAAGCATGTTTCTAGACCTAAACCCTATTGAGCATCTGTGGGGCATCCTCAAATGGAAGGTGGAGGAGTGCAAGGTCTCTAACATCCACCAGCTCCGGGATGTCATCATGGAGGGGTGGAATAGGACTCCAGTGGCAACCTGTGAAGCTCTGGTGAACGCCATGCCCAAGAGGGTTAAGGCAGTGCTGGAAAATAATGGTGACCACACAAAATATTGACACTTTGGGCCCAATTTGAACATTTTCCTTTAGCGGTGTGCTCACTTTTGTTGCCAGCGGTTTGGACATTAAGGGCTCTGTGTTGAGTTATTTTGAGGGGACAGCGAATTTACACTGTTATACAAGCTGTACACTCTACTACTTTACATTGTAGCAAAGTGTAAGTTCTTCAGTGTTGTCACATGAAAATAAATAATAAGATATTTACAAAAATGTGAGGGGTGTACTCACTTTTGTGAGATTCTGAATATGTATTTTTTTATATATAATAGTATTATATTCGAGTATGAAATTACTGGCCATTATCGGTACCTTTTAGCGCAAGAAAAGCTCAAGAGAAATGCACCCCCCCCCCCTTTACACAGCAATAGAGCTGAGGCTGCCAATCAGCTGGAGATCCCTCCCCGTCACCATTTTTCTTTTGGTGTCAGGAAAGCTTGTTAGAAGTGATTCATATTGATAGCAGAGGAACAAAACAGCGGACAGAAATTACATTTTAAACCACTTTAAAACTTGTGAAATGCAATATAATGCTTGATGTACATTCTTCTCGTTCTTCACTTGAGTGTTCAAGCTGATGTCTTTGTGAATTGGGCCAACCAATCACTGACCAAACGCATAGACATTGAAAGTGATTCTGTCTTTCTTTGTGCAGATGGCGAATCCAGTGAAGGCAGCAACTTTAGTCCACAGTTCTGGGAAACCCTGGGTAAGAAATAAATGTCTCTGGCCATATATGCCATAGCAATTGTATTATATTTGTGTTTCTCTTGGGCTGTGTACCTCTACATTTTCTTATAAGATGGGCAAGCAGTGTGTGCTTTTTATGAATACATAGTGGTTGAACTGTTGGAGATTGGCAGACGGGTCCTGTTGCTGGGAAGGTGCACAACAAGGGGGCCCCCAGATCCTGCCCCCCATCCCCACCCCATGTAAATTAGTATGGGGCACATAGCATTAGTAGTACATTTTGACAAACATGTGTTGATGACATCAATTTGAAATGATCATTCATTGGCAGATGCAGTTGACCTCCTTCTGACCTGCATTTGATCTGATTTAATCAATTATGCATTCCCATAGATTTGTATGAGCATACAACATCCGACTGATGCAAACATTTGTCATAGGCGCATACACTTCTCTATTTTTATTGTTAAATATAAGGACCTGTAGATCACCTGGAACACTGTACCTCCACCCTATTCAGGTAAGTTATCGACCACACAGGAAGTGCATTGTTTTCAGTGAGTCGTGTATCAGTGCAAAGGCGGAAACAGAACCTGCATATGTGATAAGAAAATCTGGCTGCCACTGTGTACTTACAGAATTATAATACAAACATTCTCTGGAAACATGGATTTCAAATATTAACATAATGACAACATTATTAAACAAGGTGATCTCTTTTACCTGAATGAAAATTCACTCACCAGAAAGATTATGCGATTAAAGTGATACTGAACTTTATTTTATTTTTTTCTTTAAAATAACAAACATGTCGTACTTAACTTCCTCTGTGCAGCGGTTTTGCACAGAGTGGCCCCGATCCTCCTCTTCTGGGGTCCCCCAGCAGCGCTCCTGGGCGGCTCCTCTTCTTGAGCAACCCCTCAGGGAAGCGCTTCCCTGGGGTCACTCATGCGGGTGCGCTCCCGAGTCCTGCTTCGGTGTCCCTTGACACAGACAGCAGGACTCGGCCCCAGCTCCCACGTCACTGTACTTGATTGACAGCAGAGGGAGCCAATGGCTCCCCTGCTATCAATCTATCCAATGAGGACCACAGACACCAGCTTGAGCTGCTAGGCTCATCCCTTGCGCAGGAACGATCGGGCTCAGGTAAGTAGACGGGCGGCTCTGGGGGACTGCTGCAAAAGGAAATATTTTTCACCTTGATGCATAGAATGCATCAAGGTGAAAAACCGCAAGGCTTTACAACCCCTTTAATGTTAAAGGTTATATTACAGATTTATGATGGCAGCGCCCTTAAAGTGGATGTAAACCCTCACATATACCCAGTGAAGTGAACAGTCTCAGATGATGCACAGAGATGAAACAAATCTCCCTACATAAGTTTTACTTGTATATCTGCTGTCTTCAGCTGTCTGTATACTTTATAAAGTGCACATTCTGTTAAAGATGTTCTCTTCCTGTTCAGCACTGAGATTGTAGAATGGGCATACACTGTGTGACAGCTGGAGGAAAGGCACGCACCCTCCACTCCACATAGGCAGAGGAAGGAAGGAATGTGCTGTGAATAGACCAGCTCTCTGCTAA
Source organism: Glandirana rugosa (assembly GCA_018402905.1). Taxonomy (NCBI): domain Eukaryota; kingdom Metazoa; phylum Chordata; class Amphibia; order Anura; family Ranidae; genus Glandirana; species Glandirana rugosa. The sequence continues at coordinate 665,445 of BLSH010011003.1, forward strand.
TCTATTTATATCACCCACCTGACACAAATTTCAGGCTGGTTTTATCTTGGTTGTCGGAGAACTTGTCAGAAATTATCATGCTGATAACAGAGGAATAGAGCAGCAGAAACACACTGGACTTAGGGCTTTGGAGAGAGATAAGAAAACACTGCAGATTAATGTGCTTAGGTCAAATTTCATGAATCAGGTTTACATCCACTTTAAGGGTATGCATAAGGACGCATTCAGGCACTTGTAGAATTCAGTGTATTTCCACGACCTGGAGTCACAGCTGTTCCTGTCAGATGCCAGTGTGCAATATACAGCTAAATTTTAAAAAATGTTTTTTTTTTTTTTTACTATTTTGGACCTTTGATAATAAAAAATAAATAAATCAGGAGATATCTATTACCATTTACCACCAAATGAAAGCCCAATTTGTCTTGAAAAATAACAAGATAAAAGTAGTTGTTTTCTTGTGGAAAAAAAAGTAGTTGTGATGTTATGTACGGTTTTACTAACACATGTCAAAGTTGCAAAATTTGGCTGAGGGCTAGTTTACACTTGCTTCAAAACAGGGCTTCAGACATGCTTTGTTAAAGCTCTCTGAACGCCAGTCAAAGCTCCTGTCACTAAATAAAATGGTTAGCTTACAGTCCTGTTTACACATTGTGTTTGCTTTGCTTCAAAAATCCTACCCCATGTCGCTTTAGCCATGCTTCAAAACGTCTTCAAAGCCTCCAAAGAACTCTATGACAGCTCGTTTGAAGCACCTTCAGCTTTTGAGAGGCTTTAATTAAGCTTTAGCTTCGCTTTGTTTTGGAGAAATTGCAGGTGTGAGATTTCCACAAACACACAGGGCATCTGTCAAGCTTCAAAAGAGCCTCATTGAAGCACCACCGAAGCCTCAAAAACACATCATAAAAGCTTGTTGAAGGCGAAGCAAGTGTAAATGAGCCCTAGTGGTACTTCAAAGCGTCTTCAAAGCCTCCATAGAGCTCTATAACAAAACTTGTTGCAGGTGTGAGAGATATATGTGTGTGTGTGTGTGTATGTGTGTGTATATATATATATATATACATACACACACACACACACCATCTGCCAAGCTTCAAAAGAGCACCACCGAAGCATCAAAAACACATCATAGAAGCTTGTTGAAGCAGTAGGAGCTTTAATGTGCGTTAAAGCCGAATCAAGTGTAAATGAGACCTTAGACATTAAGATTTGTTTTACCCTTAGGTGTGAAGGGATTAATGTAGCTAGGTAACAAGTCATTCCTAATATGTTGTCCAGGCAGGAAAAACATTTGACCACTACTCTCAATTATTTATTTATTTATTTCAGGTACTTGTATAGCGCTGTCAATTTACGCAGCGCTTTACATATATATTTTACATTCACATCAGTCCCTACCCTCAAGGAGCTTACAATCTAAGGTCCTTTAACTCACATTCATACACCTATTAGGGCCAATTTAGACAGGAGCCAGTTTACCTACCAGCATGTCTTTGGAGTGTGGGAGGAAACCGGAGTGCTCGGAGGAAACTCACACAGGCACAGGGAGAACATGCAAACTCCAGGCAGGTAGTGTTGTGGTTGGGATTAGAACCAGCGACCCTTTTTCTGCCAGGCGAAAGTGCTATCCGCTACACCACATTTTGGAGAAATTGCAGGTGTGAGATATCAACAAACACACAGAGCATCTGTCAAGCTTCAACAAAGCTTCAATTAGCATATTTTAGACACAATGATGGCCTGGATCTCCCGCTACTCATTTTATACACTGTGAAGGTTGTTATCGTTATCTTTGTAACCTTTTATTTTGTTAAGAAAAGGAGACGTTTTGTGTTGCTCTGTATATAATCTCTGTCTACTTTAAGGCCTCATGCACACAGGATGTTTTTTGACTGTTTTACAGCTGCTGTTTTTAGCTGCAGACATTTGTTTTCTACAGTCAATAAACCCTCCATCATGTTATCCTATGTGTTCATGCACATATAGGCTGTTATCAACTGGTTTTAGCAGTGACGTTTTTGAGCTATAAAAACGTTCAAATGCTCAAAAATGCGGCTAAATGCCAACCCCCAACGTTTTTATGACGTTTTAGATCAATAGAGGAAAAAAAAAACAAAAAAACGCTGGCCCTTTAAAAACGCACAAAACGCGGATAATATAACGCTAATAACAGCTGAAAAAATCACTGATAAGCTACTGACGATTTTTGGGACGTTTAATGTCCTGTGTGCATGAAGCCTTATCATTTCTGAATAAACGTTATTGAAAGAGAAATGAAAGCTAACACCTGATAAAGCTTCCCGAACAACCTAATCAATCTGCACGATCCAAAATATTGTAGGAGTGAGATGGAAAAAAAAATAATTTATGAATGTCTCAAACCAGAATGGGGATGAATGAAAAAGTCACTGATATAGGACAAATCGCATTGCCATAAATGAACTGCATTTTAATGCAGTGACCATCATCGACCATACAGCAACATTTGCCACACCCAGTATACTTATGTAGGCTTCAGTAGCTAGAAATAGACCGCTCTGTGGGGTAGTCTTCAGTGGCTGCGGGAGGGGAGCCGGAGATAAGAAACGATCGGGTGTTGGCACCAGTGTGTAAAGCTTAGATAGCTAACATGAAGGGGGAAGGAGGGGATTCTTTGTTTGCTATTATATTGAGCTATACCCTGAGGACTGGTAATCAAAAATAATTTATAAAATATGAATCATTTGTTATAAACAACTCCTAAAAAAGAACTCCAGTCTACTTCTGTGGCATAATATTTTTCAAACTGAACGAATACATAAACTGAGGCTACCTTTTGGCTAAAATCACATGTCAAAATCAGTAGACGATCCATGTATATGGATGGCTAAAGATGTGTCCGAAAAAAATTAATTATATTTATTTATTTTTTTTCTGTAAAAGCTTAGCTTGGCCTCACTTCCAGAACCTTCTATTTCAGGGGTCTTAACTTTCTGAACAAAGGACCAGTTTACTGTCCTTCAGGCTGGATTCACACTATAGCGGTGCAAATTCCAGCTCGTTTGCCTGTGAGAAGGACCGGAGCCGCTGTTGAGCAGCTCCTGTTCATTCTCACAGCGCAGCAGCTGCCCGGGGAGGGAGGGGGGAGTTGCCGCGAGCAGGGGGAAAGATCCCCGTTCAGTGCGGAACCATCTACGTGTTAGATGCTTTCCCGTTGAACATAATGGGCTGGGAATTCACACCGCACTGCACAGAAAACGCATACATTTTCTGTGCAATGCAGACTGCAAATGCACCGCACCTATGTGAACTGGACACATTGAAAACAATGTGTATCCAAGTGTCCTGCAAATTGGATGCAGTGTAAGCCGCATAGGTGTGAACCCAGCCTCAGGGTTTAGGTGGGAGCGGACTGTGGCCAATGGGAGTAGAAAATGCCCCGGCATTAGTCCTCAAACATTGATGGTAGGCAGGAATAGTGTTCTGTTGTTGGTATTAATTTGAAGAATACTGGCCCATTGATGGTAGCAGCAAAGAAAATGGTGCCCCATCATTGGTGTCAGCTGGTGGATTAGTGCCCCAAGGACCAAATACAGGCAAGCAAAGGGCCACATCTGGCCCCCGGGTTGCTGTTTGGAGACCGTTGCTCTATTGATATAAAATCCCAGTAGCGCTGGGAGAGAGCTCAAGTTTGCATAGAACCTCAGCTGTCAGGAGACTTAAATGAACTGAATATTGAGTTTTCTGCTGCAGGTAAATTCCACTTATGCTTTCATTATACTTGTCCAGTTTTGTAACATGTTTGCTTCAACAAATTTAATGGAAAAACATGTATTGTATTGGTGGAATGCGGAGCCTTCTTGTCTGCTCCTCCCCCAGCATCTCATCTTTTGGAAGAGCTCTACTCTAGTGCCATGGTAACAAAATTGATGGACGTTTTTTTTTAATCTCTCAAGCCCTCCGGGAGACTGGCTAGTATACCTTACTGGGGAATAAAACAAATTCTTCCTAACACCAGTGGTTATAAAAAAACATTTAATGGTAATAAAAGCATTGCCCTTAAACTCTTTCATTAGCTGTAACTACAAATACCATTCATTGTTAGAAAATCACTCAGTCCTTTCTCCTTGTGTTCCTCATAGCTGGATACAGCTTATCAATCATATTATTTACCATTAAGTTAGATGCCAGGTTGAAAGCATTCTCATTTGAATCTGTAAATATCTCTCATTGCAGACAAAACTTTAGCTATAAAATCTTTGGTTCATGTAATGTAGATCTGAACAAAACACATTTGTATATACAGAGCTTGTAAAATAGGTTGTATGTCAGGAATGGTAGGCCTTTATACAAATGCTGTAGCTTTGATGTTTCTGTTTTCTCTTTCTCAGGGCAAGCAATCAAAGCAACTTCTCAAGAGGCAACTAAAATGAGCCTGGCTTACTCCAAGCCTCCATTGCCATCAGAAGAGGTAAGACCGTTCTTGTGTGTCTTAATGGAGATTGAGACAATCTTCCATCTAGATTCCTCTAGATCTAGATTCCATTGCTAAAGCCAGCCATACATAGATTGAAATTTGTCTGGTCCAATATGTATGTAATTTTCCAGGTAAGGGCATGCTGATTGTACCCAAGCCTTTCCGTCAATCCACTTGGGTACAACCAGGCTGTTTGATTTTTCTACATGCGATTACTGCCAGCAGCTATAGCCACTAGCAGTAATCATTGTATTCTGGCTGTCTGTGCTCCCACTGTCAGTACACAATAGTGCTGCGTGAGGCATTCCCCCATCAACACAGACTTTGTTGAAGGGGGATCAAGCTATTTTCTTTCCATCCACTTATGTTGAAAATCAATTCCTCTATGGTTTACCCAAGCCTCTGCTGGTCTTACGTTCATGTTAATTATACCATATATTGCTCAAACGCTGCTGGATCAGCACTTCTACTAGGTCAATTATACATTTCTGCTGTATCACCACATATAATAGATCAAGTGTATGTTACTAAGGCTCTGATAGGTCAGCACTTTCACTAGATGAAGTGTACATTACTAAGTATCTCCAGGATCACCTGTCCTACTGTATACACCATTCATTTTGCAGCCTTTGCTAGTGCAGCTCCAATGCTATATCTACCAAACATTACCTAGATTGTACTAGTGTAGTACCTGCACTTTACCATATATGTCCTAGACATAACTAGTGCAACACTCTCTTGCTGCATCCAGCATACATTACCTGTAATCTGCTAGTGCTGTGCTAATATTACCTCCACTTCACATGACTCACTCTGTAGGTGCAGCATTCATACTAGATCCACCACACATTACACATTTCACAGACTCTGCTGGTTTATCCGCAACACATTACCCACACTTGGCTGTAAGAGCATTTAGGCTAATTTCACTACATATTCTACAGAATGTAGACTACCCATAAATGTACAAATCCCTGACAATGTCATTGGCAGACCTAATATGAATCCTCTTTCTGTTGATACTTAATACCATCTACAGTACAATAAAATGATTTTATCTCTGTTCTGTAGAAGCAAGTGATGCTTGTATTGGCTGCATTTCTGGCCTATTTAAGGTATGCATTAATGAGCCAATAAGGAGATTGGGGTGCTGTGTTTTACTTTTATTTGATCCTATATATTTTTTTGCTTGTATTATAAGCTGCTTGATTATGCCAGCTACAGCATATGTTTATATTATGGGTTAGTTGACTCGACTCAAAAGTGACATTTCAATTTCAGTGGATAGAGCCAGTCAGAGAGATGTAAAATGACTTGGCAAGTAGATGATGCTGAGAGCTGAGTTGCAGCAGAAATATACTTGTTAGGAATTGACCATTTATTTACAAGGCATGTGATTGTGCAATACTTGTAATATACAGAAAATTGTACTTAAAATGTAATGATACCTTTCTTAACATTATTACTTCACTAGTAATTTCTGTTTTCTTCCAGGACTGCCAAAAGCTCAGTGATGGGCTACTCAATGCTATTTTGGCTGCTTCAACTTTATATTACTCGCTCCCCAAAAAGCAAGGTGAGTAGTGCCTCCTAAAGTGATGATCTAGGGCCCCTTGCAATGAAAATGCTGCAGTTAAGTTATCCTTTAACATGGTCATAATCCTATCATGTTCATTTTCCGCTATCTCAAGTATTGTAAAGCATTAAATTGGTTGGTCTGTGAAGAATCCTTCCAATCTTCTTTGTTTCCGTGAAATCCGTCCTTTTCTTTGGACTTACATCATCGGCGCATGCGCACTTGTTCTGATTTTTCTGGCACACTCTTCATGATGTAAGTCCTGTGCTAACATGCCCGGGCTGCATCATTTCCTCTGCCCAGTGTTGGCTCCAATCCCCCGTGAGACTATTAAATTCATAAATTGAGTCTTAACCCCCATGTGACTCGCTACGTCACAGGGGTTGTAAAGCTGGCGAGCACAGCACGGGACTGCACAATGAAAACAAGGCTTGGCTTAATAATTACTGAGCATATGCGAGATTATGGACAGGGAGAAGGAGAAAGGGCAGAAGTTCTTATTGTGCAGGCATGGAAAACAACACTTAATATGGTGGTGACTACACCTGGAAAAGAGCATAGGCATAAAGTAGGAAAATAAAAATAAGAAACATCCAATGTGGCTTCAATTTGCAGCCCAATGATTTAAGATAATTCCTTCTTTGAAATGTAGGTGTGGAGGGTCTGAGTTTACTACCGCTTTAAGGACACCAAACAAAACACCCTATGCAAAAAACACGTACACCACTCCATGAAAGAGTTTGGGTGTGCAGCAAAAGCATGTGCAAATAGTGCAAATATTCCAGTTCCCAACAAATTGGGAGGTTACATCAATTTCCCCCCGAGTGGGAAAACGTATAGATGTCAACAGATTTTATTTTTTTTGTTTGTTTTTTTTTTCCTTTTAAATATAGGTTATATTGCTGAATTTTATTTACTGGATGCACATAAAATCTTAGAACAAGAGTGATTGAACCATACAATATAGGGAATATAGATATCATAAATGGCTATAATAAAAGGTAAAATCTCCTCATTTACCTACAGTGGCATACTTATCTTAACATAGAATTGGAACTTTGTTTTTAGATAAAAGATTGGAAGAGTTAGGGCCTCTTTCAGCTTTTTACTGACATCTGTGTCCTCATAAAAAGATTTACCCTTTCATCCTGTCTCACTGACTACACAGCCATAAAAACAGAAATTCTAGGCTCTCCTCAACTACTAACAAAGATTTTATTGCTACCTGTTGTTACAGTACTCCTGTTCTTGTGCCCACATAGTTATTAAAGTGAAATATCCGTAATTAAAACACAGACAGAAATACAAACATGTTGGAGCGTGGTTCCGACCTATCCTCACTTTATGTGAAAGTAAAGTATTTTGGCTAGAGTTCCTCTTTAAGTGATGTATTTGTCATACTGTATTGTGTATACAGGTATAACACTTCGAAAGACAGTTAGAGAGGCTGTGGCTGACGTGATAGAGGGCACCATGCAACTCATAGAAGTAATCTTAAATTCTCGTATACAAAGGTATTATGTAAGATCTGAAAATATCATATACGATGACTGGTGTGTTTTGTTGTTCTTACTGTATGGCTTCTCATGTTTCCCACTTGTAGTCTGACACAGGCCCAGCTGGTATCCACAGGCAGTGTGTGGGAAGCATGTGACCAGTTTGAGCAGATTCCTAAAGGTAACTCATTTTGTCTCATTGCCTGCGTAAATTAGCTGGTTTCTGATTTGTTTTATCTTATTAAATACATTCATTGTTTCAATGCAAGTAAATGATCAAAAAGGTTCATACTCCTGCCCAGCAATGCAGTGAAGTAAGCTTAAAATTAGCACCATCTGCTATGCGAGTCACTGGGAGCACCCTTGGAGGGATCCTGCTGGAGCATGGAATAAGGTAAGTAGTTCTTATTCTGGGAACCCCTAGGCATGACAAGCATTTTACCCTTGCAGTGCAGGGCGCCCCCACTGCAAGGATAGATTTATTTCCTGATTCCTGGAAAAGCTGTAATAAAAACTACACTAACCCACCTTTCCTATTCCTGTACTTGGAAGTTGACCGCTATATATACAAAAGTGAGTACACCCCTCACAGTTTTGTAAATATTTTATTATATCTTTTCATCTGACAACACTGAAGAAATTACACTTTGCTACAATGTAAATTAGTGAGTGTACAGATTGTATAACAGTGTAAATTTGCTGTCCCCTCAAAATAACTCAACACACAGCCATTAATGTCTAAACCTCTGGCAACAAAAGTGAGTACACCCCCTAAGTGAAAATGTCCAAATTGGGCCCAATTAGCCATTTCCCTCCCCGATGTCATGTGACTCGTTAGTGTTACAAGGTCTCAGGTGTGAATGGGGAGCAGGTGTGTTAAATTTGGTGTTCTTTCTCTCACTCTCTCATACTGGTCACTGGAAGTTCAACATGGTACCTCATGGCAAAGAACTCTCTGAGGATCTGAAAAAAAGAATTATTGTTCTATATAAAGATAGCCTAGGCTATAAGAAAATTGCCAAGACCAAGATGTTAGTGTCCTTTTTATCGAGGTTACACCTGTGTCCTTGACACCTGTCCTGATAGGATGCATTATACTGCATGGGCAGTGCTGTGAAGTTTCCCATACAGTTAAGCCTGTGAGTTTTTGTTTTCTATGTATTACCTACTCCTTCATCACAAATACACACACACACACACACACACACACACACACACACACACACACACACACGCATAAGCTTTGTAAATATTTGCCAAAAAAACAGCTGATGGTACCAGTGACATCTTGTCAGTAAAGTCTTGTTCTCAATGTTCAAAAGTGAGGAGTTCTTACTATTTAAATTTACCAGCTCATTTGCAGGAACACACTGAAGAGAATTAGGTAGGCAGATAATTTTAAATATTCTATCAGGATTGTGTCATCATGAAATACAAGCTACGAATTAAAGTTTTCGACAAACTTAATCAGAACCTAGACCTAAATCCAGTAGAGATGCTGTGGTTCAACAAAACAATGGCACAAAAAAATGTATTTGTATTACAGGAAACATTGGCAGTTATTTCAACTACAACAGAGTTTTAAGTTCATGAGGGTAGTTATTTTTTACAATCAGGCCTCATGCACACAGGACAATTTTTTGTTATCAACTGTTTTTAGCAGTGACGTTTTTGAGCTGTAAAAAAAACCCAAGACCAGTGGGTTCTGAGAGACGTTTTTCAGCTGTAAAAACTCTCAAATGCGCAAAAAGCGGCTAAACGCCAATGCCCAACGTTTTTAGATGTTTTAGATCAATTGAGGGGAAAAAAAACGCTGGCCCTTTAAAAACACACAAAAACGCCAGTAATATAATGCTAATAACAGCTGAAAAAAATCACTGATAAGATACTGACATTTTTATGGACTTTTTTTAACATCCTGTGTGCATAAAGCCTAACTAGCAATTTAGTAACATGGGTTAATAGGGGATTCTTTATCTAATCTAATATTTCACTTTGCTTAATGGCCTGAGAACATTTAGGCCTCATACACACGGGCGTATCTAAAAAAATAAACAAAACGTCGGGTCCGACGTCAAGGAAAAAAAGTTGATGTTTTTCGGCGTTATGCATTGGCGTTTTTGAGCGTTAGTGAGCGTCGGCGTCAATAGGCGTGTTTTTAAAAAAAATCATCCCTCTGCTATTTTTCAACCTAAAAACGTCGGCGTCAAAAAACGCCGGAAAACGCCGGTACAATAATAGGTGGCGTTTGTTGGCGTTTGTTGGTATATTGTGGCGTAGGCGTCAAAAAACGTCAAAACGTTACAGCCTCAGAACGCGATGGCCATGGGTTCTACTTTCTGCTCACTAACGCCGACGCCACCTACAGCTCAAAAACGCCGACGTTTTTATGGGGCCATTGACTAACATGGAGAGCTGCAAAAAACGCCAGAAAACGCCGGCGTCAAAAAACGTCCGTGTGTATGAGGCCTAAGTGTACAAAATTGCATTTAATAGAGTGCTAATACTTTTTCACAGCACTGTGTGTATACTATCCTTTAAATCTGTTCTTAAACGTATATATCGACAGATAACCAGGCTGCAGTTGTAGCTACTGTATCTGGGTACCTGGGTGTAGTCAAGGATGCACTAGAAGAGATGGAACAGGTAAGAGCTACTTTATACAATCAATATAAACCCCTCCCCCCTCAATAAGGTCTGTATGATGAAATAATTACCTTCTTACCTGCTCACAAGTCTGTCACTGTGTGGCCCAGCCTATGCAAGCAAAACATCCTGGGTGGATGTGCAATTGCCCCATTCATATGTCTTGTACATACTTGTTACAACTTCCTACCATCCAGTAGAATATGGACTATCCATAGGAATGTGTGGAACATGGCTAACCCCACAGTGTCCTTTTAAATTCATACTAAAGTCAAACAGGTCATACTTGCCTGCTTTGTGCAATGATTTTGTACAGAGCAGCCCAGAGCCTCCTCTTCTCGGGTCCGTTGCTGGCACTCCTGGCCCGTCCCTTCTGCCGAGTGTCCCAACAGCAAGCAGCTTACTATGGGGGCATCCGAGCCAAGCCGCTGCCCTCTGTGACCATTCAGACTCAGAGCCGTTGCTCGGCCCCATCCCCTCTCTCTCTCCTCATTGGCATACTGATTTTGACCGCAACGGGAGCCAATGGCGCCTGCTGTCTGTCTCAGCCAATTAGGAGGGAGAGTCCTGGACAGCCAAGTCTCTTGTGCAACATCGCTGGATCGAGATGGGGCTCAAGTAAGTACTAGGGGGACTGAGGGGTGCTGCTGCATGCAGAAGGTAATAAAACCTTCTGCCTTTAGAACCACTTTAATGATCAGAAATTAGTTTAAAGGGATGTTATGATTTGGGTCAATTGTATTTTTATAAGTGTTTACATTTTAAACTGATTTGTTTTTATTGTACGAATGTAGTCTTTGTTTTACAAATGAACACTTAGACTGCATTCACACCTGAGCGTGTCATTTTCAGGCAGATAGTCGAGCGATTTTTTATTTTTTTTTTATTTTTTTTTTTTTAACCACGATTTTGTACAGGTCAAAAGGTCACCAATGTAAAAAGCAGAAAAACGCCCACATCTGCCTGCAAAAATACTTCCAGAACTTGTTTGAGCTTCAGGCGTTTTCAGGCTTTTGGCTTCAGGCGTTTTTGAGTGGAGATGTGAACCATCTCCATAGAGAATCTTCGATTTTTTTTTTTTCCCCTCCCAGCGTTTTGTAGCTTCAGGCTAAATGCTCAGGTATGAATGGGCCCTTCGGCCCCTTTCACACAGGGCGGATCCGCTCAGCGGGCTCCGCTAGCTCAGCAGGAGATCGATCCGTTGATCCCCACTGAGCCGGCGGAAGAGAGGTCCATCTCTGCTCCCTGTGCAGGGACAGACCTGTCAGGGCCCTGCTGTTGTCTATGGGGAAGATTGGATGAAAACGGACTGTATTTCCGTTTTTCTCTGATCCCATCCGATCCGCTGGACAGATGGCGAATGTCCGTCTGTTTTGAGCGGATCTTGACGGATCGGATGGCAGATGAACAGGCGGATCCCAGTGGGCTGATGGGGTGAAAGGGGCCTTTGGCTCCATGCACACTAGCTTTTTTTAAGCTCTTAGAAGCAGCTGTTAGCATTTATTTTTTTCTGCTCCTTTAGAAGCTAAATAATGTTATCCTATGTGTCCATGCACACTACTTTAGGCTATTAGTTTTTTGAACTTCAGCATCTAGGAGCAGAAAAAAAAAATGTTTTTGTAGAGTTTCTTGGTGCGTTTTTCTCAGTAAAAACGCTCCTAAACACTACTACAAAAAGCTATTACCAGCATTTTTTTATCAAGCATTTTTCCAGCGTTTTTTTTAGCTTAAAAAAAAAAAAAACGCTAGTGTGCATGGAGCCTTCGTATACGATAAAGAATTCCCAGAGCATTGTAGGTTAACTAAAAGGAAACTGCTCATCAGTAGCTGCCTGAATTTCGGTTTGCATTGCCTGGTTGAAACTTTAACCGAAACAGACCAATACAGGATGCAAAAAAAATATGACTTCCTTGTCCTTCGTTTTCATCTTTCTGATAAATTTATCATTCTTTCACTCACCATGTTACCAGTTTAGGCTCTTGGAAAACTTTCACTCAATGTAAAATGTACTGTGCACAAAGTAAAGCATATTCTGTTATCAGCATTTAGCAAATAGTAATGGCATGCTGCAATTTAGTGACAATAATGGAACTAGATGAGAAGTGTCATTAGTGAATAGAAAGTCCAGCTGGTTCGATAACAATCTTAACCTTATTGGTATATGACATAAGACCATGCATTTTGAGGAATTGTGCCCCTTCAATTGTTTAGGTAGTGTTAGATCTATTGGTTGTGGTGACAGCAGTCTTTGACCTAACATCGTTGTTCCGAAGTGTCTGCAGTCCTGCAGTGGCAAATCCCTGAAGGGGGCACATTAGCTATTTTTTGTGTCATTTACCAATAAAATGATTGTTGTTCTCCAACCAACTGGTGTTTTGGGAAGCCACAGACCTGCCAGCAAATGACCAGATCTAGCACTATTTCACAAATACGCTACAAAGCTGTTCTTGGATGGAATTCTTGAAGACCTGATTTGCTTATAGTTGCTTTTGACTCCCTCCTCTGCAACTTCATTTGTCTTCTGAGCCATTGGCAGTACCCATTACTTTCAGGTATGGGGAAGAATGTGACCTTCTCCGCTTTAATCTAGGATGCAGTAAAACAGGCCAACTGTGACATGGGGCAGGGGAATGTTATTTAGGTCTGTGTAAGCTCCAAAATGCACAAACACTGAGCTTACACAGAGCTTTCTACTCAGAGCTCTGAGAGGTGAAGAAGGCAAAGAAGGAGGGCAAGTATCAGCAAGTGGGAGGGCTATCAGTAGAACCTCTCACTTTTTACTTGTATTGACAAAGTGGTAGATTTACCTTTTAAGCCATAATGTTACATTCTTTTAAATGAAAAAAAAGTTGGGGTTTTGTAATCCACCAAGTTTTAATATATTTTTTTTTTTTGCTCTGAAAATTATACTTAAAACATGGCAATGTGACAGGCTTTAGCAGGTGGTGAGGACCCTTTCAGTGACGTCCTAGAAGATGATGAAATGGGTACTCGTGGAAACCAGGATACTTATTGGTCCGAGGCAGACCACAGGCTTATAGCTCCATGCTTGGGTCTTATGAAGGCCTCTAAAGCCTGTATGAAGAAGGTGCTGGGAGCCCTGAAGACTCATGGGAAGGTGGAGACGGCAGATCTGGTGGCACAGCTGGATGACCTAGCCGATATTACACAGGAAGTGAGCCCCAGGTATAAGCTATGTGCACTTTATATATATTAGTAATTAAAATCCCTGTATATTTACAAGGCACCCACACTGGAAATCTTGCAAATAAATATTTCAGTCTTACCACTCAATAAATCTTTTGTGTGGTAGTCACATCTTAAATGACGCATGGCATGTTTCTGAGACTGATATTCATTGCTCCTCCAATATGGCCACCATTGTCACCCTATCAGTTCTTATCAATCTATAAGTCTTAAGGAGGACATACACTTTGCATGCTGTGCCTACAAAAAAAAAAAAAAAACTAGCAAAGTGAAAAGGATCAGTCACTTGTGGTCTCCTTGCAGCTGATATTTTGATATCTCCCCATTACTGATATACCTTGCCTTTTTCTGTAATATGTGTCTGTTTAAGGGCAGCCTGGTAGAGACAGGACTTTGCTTTCTCATGTCAGAGCTGTCCCCCTGATGACTGCCTATATGTTGGCTTGTCATGGCATATTAAAAAAGCAACAGGAGAGACGTGGAGAGCACAGATCCCCAGACGAACTGAAGCAGAAACAGGGAGATAAATGCACTGCAGTCCATCTGGTACAGCTTCCTCTCCAGTAAGGAGGACAGTGAGCAGCATAGTAGTTACATCACCAAATCTCACTCCAAATTTGGAGAGTTTAGCAGCCAGAGGAACAGTTCCTTAGATAATCTCGGGCTACAGGTATACAGCTAAGATGCTGAAAAGTGAACTGCACAAATCTTCTTTCTCTATGTTAAAAAAAAATGATACTTGGCGGAAATCACACACTGCTCCCACATTAACCCACTGGCTTAGACTTATTGACCTGGCTATCCCAATGTATGGCCTGTGGCTGCCCTAAGAAATTTGAGAAGGTTTGGTCCCCCTGGGTGAACACACAAGCCACAATCCCATCAGACTAAAAGCGTATACCTTTTGTAGGTCATGCCATGCAGCTATGAGCTACTGGAATTGGCTGCCCAAGTGCGCCTTGATGTACTGAATTGTATATTGTGTACCTCAGGAAATCTGAAAACCGGGCTTTTTGCTGTGTACTGCAGTGATGTATTGACCTGGGCTTTTACTTAGTTATGTTTTTGTTTCTGGGTTTTTGTTCAGTTTAGTACACTGTACCTTTTTTATCTACATTTGTACAAGCAAATCAATAACAAGTTCCCCCAAAAAAACTGTTATTTTTCAGGAGGAATTTAACACACAAGATACATTTTTCAGGGTACTACTTAAGCAAGATTAACATTTCCAGATGTTTCCTATAAAATAGCAGATGTTCTATTTTTAATTTCAGGTCTACTTTAAAAACACATATGATTGTCTGATATAGTTTTGTTAATTATATACGTTTTTTTTTAACAGTGTGGATGAATTGGCTCTAAGTATGTACCCTCCTATGAACCAAGCAGCTGTTCGCTTTAATGTACGTATCTTCCTCCTGATTTTATATCTGTTGAAATGTATTGGTCTTGCCATTGCTTCGGTTGATAACATGACTGTCTGCTAATAAGCCGTACTGTAGTATTCTTAAAGGGTCAGTCCATCTAAAACTGATATTAAAATTGTTGGTAGATGCCAACCATTGCCTACATCTCTTGGGAACTCTATTGGGATATGTGTTCTTAAAGAGGAGCTCTCCTGCATAAAAATTAAGTTAGCAGCTACAAAAACTGTAGCTGCTGACTTTTAGTAAACAGCCACTCACCTGTCCCACGATCCAGCGGTGTGCTCACCCCAGCCATTTACATCTCCCGCCGCCTGTCCCCAGCAGGGACCGGCACTGCGGCTTCACAGCTGGGTGCCCACTGCACATCCGCGAGCCGTGCATGTTCATTGTGAATGATCCTGTAGTCTTCTGGTACCTGTCACGTGTCCCAGAAGACTGCAGGAAAAAAGGAGAACTTACGCTTCTGATTGCCCTCTGTTTGCTTTTATCTGGCCCTTGGAGCGTTATCCTCCACCCCCCACTGTCAGCAACAGTGGGGCACTATTCCTCCCACTGACACGGCCAACGGGGCTCTATTTCTGCCACTGACACGGCCAATGGGGCACTATTCCTCCCACTTGACCCCCCCCAATACCAAAGAGGGGACACTGTTTACTGCCAGTGACAATAGGACATTATCTACTTTGCTGGCCACAGTTCGGCCCCCGTAAAGTTTGAAGGACCGTAAACTGGCCCTTTGCGTAGAAAGTCTACGCGATTGGAGCGGAAGTGGGAGCGGGTACCTGTCAAAATCAGGTACCCGCTCCCCAAAAGTGCCATTTCTTTACCAGGAGCTGGGGAGGAGGCCTTAAAGCAGAACTTTCCCTTTTGGGTGGACCTCCACTTTAACCACTTAAGGACAGGAATGATTTTCCACATTACCAGAGCACTTTTTGCGATTCGGCACTGCGTCGCTTTAACTGACAATTGCGCGGCATTGTACCCAAACAAAATTTACGTCCTTTTTCCCCACAAATAGAGCTTTCTTTTGGTGGTATTTGATCACCTCTGCGTCATTTCTGATCACCGCTATAAACAAAAAAAGAGCGACAATTTTGCAAAAAAACAAATATTTCTTACTTTTTGCTAAAATACAAATCCAAAAAAAATATAAAACAAATTTATTCATCAGTTTTGGCCGATATATACTTCCTCATATTTGTGGTTGAAAAAAATTGCGATCTGCGTTTATTGATTGGTTTGCGCAAAAGTTGCCGCGCTTACAAACCATGAGAATTCATTTCTGGAGTTTTTTACTATTTTTTTCTTTATCGGGACTGTGATATTGGGGTGGACATGTCGGACATTTTTGACACTTTTTTGGGACCAATGACATTTATACAGCGATCAGAAATTTAAATATACACTGATTACTGTGTAAATGTCATTTGCAATGAAGGGGTTAACCTGCATGGGGCAATCTAGGGGTCAACTATGTTCCCTAGGCGTGTTCTAATTGTGAGGGGGCTGGGCTGCCAGGGACATAAGAGATCTAACTGATCCCAATGACAGGGATCAGTAGATCTCTGTAATGCCGCCTGATAGAACTGGGTGTTTACATCGGCGGTTCCCCCATTTTTGTTCCCTGCCAGGTCATTGCGGGTAGCCGGTGGACATTGAGTCCGCCGGACCCGTGGCCACGCTGCTGCAGAGTGCGGCGGGCACGAGAGCACGTCGGCGTGCTTCCTCCTGCTAGCCGTGTACGAGCGAGTCACCGTTTATAAACGGTGATTCGCGGGACAGAGCCACTCTGCAGAAATAAATGTATGCAAGATGGTCGGGAAGTGGTTAAGTTCCTGGGTCTACACACTTGGAATTCTGAATAGTCAGTGGAACAAAGTATCTAGGTGGACAGAGTCAGGAAATATGACATCTAGATCTTCTCTTGATGTAACTAAGACCTATGAGAAGCTAAAGGCTGGCTCAGCCTATCGGCTTAGTTTATAACTCAAATATCAATTTTGGATGGTTTGAGCATTTAAACCCCAACTCCAGTCAAATTATTTTTGAAGAAAGGATTATAACTTCTGTTTTGTGGGGTCTTTTTGTCTCAGCTGTTTCTATGTAATTGATGGGTGTTGGGCACAACAGGATTTGAGGGGAAATTCCCCCATCAGGACACAGGGGATGATACAAGAGTATTGAGCTCACCCCCCACTTCCCTACAGATGTCTGACAAAACAGGATGTGAGGGGAGATCTCTCCAGTGTGGAGCATTTAAATCCCGACTAAGGTTTCAGCTGTGTCCTGAACCTAAAAACAAACATTGGCCGGAGTTTGGCT
>BLSH010011003.1:735421-747570 GCA_018402905.1 Glandirana rugosa
CTATCTTCACGACAGTTTACGTAAAATTTGTATACCATTTACATACATTACGTAACGTATACAAGATGACTGACAAGGTGACGATGAAAGTCTACAGTATTACAAGACGGTCTTCCACTGAACTAGATGGGTTAATGGAAGTGAGGTTGTGTTCACCCACTGCCTTCTGACATACACGTCCAATCACCCACTTGTGTTGGAGTGAAGGTAATTGGGTAGATCAAGTCACCTTCTGGCAGAACATTATGACATCTGAAAGTAGCAGTGGAACAGTCAGTAGAACATATGCAATGCATTACATACATTTACCATATGTTTAAAATGCATTTGACAGCACTTCTATCGATGTTCCCTGGCTCGATAGCCCCCCCAAAAAAGAGCCTGCTTCCTTTTTTCCTGCATTGGAAGCAGCGTTGCCAACCTCCCGCAGCGTTTTTTACTGGCAAAACATGGGAAATTTACTGGCGGAGCACATTTTTTACTGGCAACTTGAAAAATAATAGAACTCCTATTAAAAACGAAGACAATTGATATTTAAACACAACATGGAAACACCGACAATACCCATATCAAGTAATTTGCCTGATTTACACATAAAAAGTCAGCACAGCATGACAAATTATCAGACCCTGATATTTATAGACAGTTGTAAAAATCACTGATATTTACAAACTGTCAGTAAATTTACTGGCGATTGGCAACCCTGATTGGAAGTCTGATACGCCTCCTTCTTTGGCTTTGTGGGTATCAACAGTAAATGATATGATGCGGATGGAGGAGATGCTAGTGATGGACATTGATTCCTCTGAAAAACAAGACTCTTTGGTATGTTTGGATTGATTTCTCCACCTCCGATACTCTTAAAAGAATGCTATGAAACATAGCTTCCTCATTCTTTAGACACTTAGATTGCTCGGGATACACTTCTACCAAACCTGTTCTTTCTTCCTCTATCCTCTCTCTGTTTCTTACCTTTCCCTCTTTTCTCCTCTATTCTCTAGATCTGTTTACATTTTTTAAGATTGGACATTGTTACTGTAATGTTATATTATGTTTTTACAGAAAATAGAGTCCAATAATTTTTGTTAAGCATATGAACCCTATACTGTATATATTTGATGTTGTTTGTTTTTCTATATTTTCTTATTCAAACAATAAAACTATATTTACCTCTAAAATGCATTTGACATGCCCATAAAATATACATAAAAGTATATCTAAAGCCAAAACTTTTTTGGGGGGGGATAGAGTAGGGATTGGTGAAAACCCTTGTCATTTTTTAGGTTCCAATTGCCTTTCACTTTCTCTCCTGGAGACACAACAGGAAGTGAAAGGATATCTCTTCACAGTGAGAGGAAATTCCCTCTTAGGCTTCATAAGAGTAAAAAACACCACCTTACAGCCATCCAGTATATATTTTTGACGCCTTTAAACTTAGTTCAGTGTTAGCCTATGAGGCCATGCATAACTGGCATTTAGATCTGTATTTTAAGAGCAGTGTTTAGAGGCAAAAAATGCCCCAAAGCTATGTTTGTTGAGGAGCACATGAGTATAATTTACATGTGAATGAGTAAAATGCACATAACTGCATGCTTATGCACATAAATTTATTCTAGTGGCTAGAATAAATGAACATTCTATGCAATAGAACGAGTTTACACACATATGCTTATAAAGGCACATACAAACGCACCATTATAGGCATTTTTCTGGCAGCATTTGGAGCATAAATTCGTAAAATCATGCTAGTGTGCATGTGGCCTAAGACAGTGATTTCAAGAATGGATCTATTCTAAAAAGTCCCGATGGCTGCAGTCACCAGGACAAATAGAGAGGGTCAATATACTAATCAGAAGCAACAACAGCAATAAAACCCTGTGGAAAAAAAGAACACAACACAGCAGCTTTAGTAGCCCAAATGTATTTATGTCATCACAGAAGTTAACAAGCCAACATGTTTCAGGGGCTAAAACGTCCCCCTTTATCAGGGCTTTAAGTGTTGGTTTGAAAGAGTAAGGCCCCTTTCACACGGGCGATCCAACCAAGTCCATCTGTCAGTTTTTCAGGCGGACCTGATCGGACCTTCCAGGCTCTTCTATGAAACCTGCCGCTATTCGATCCGATCCTGTCTGCCAAAAACAGACAGATGGTGGTCCTATTCCCCATCCATCTGTTGGATCAGATGCCATCGGATGGAAATGGACAGGCGGTCCATTTTCCATTCGATTACCCCATAGAGGAGAGTGGGACTGTGTCCATGTCCCCTCTACACAGCAGAGTGGACACGGACCTGTCATCCGCATTCTCAGCCGGGATCAGCAGAGAGAGACGCCTGTGTGAAAGGAGCCTAATGATTTTGCATAAGTTAAATGGAGGGTGATTCAGCTGAGAAGTCGGCTACTTTAATTCTTTCCTCCAAAAGTGCTTCAATAGTTAGCTGTGTAGAGGGTTTAACATAACTCGGGAACCAGCTGTTCCCACTCAAACTTATTTCAGCCAAAAAATTATTATTATATCAATAAAAAAGAGTTGGCTTTAAATATATATTAAATATGGAAATAATAGCAAAACACAAAATGACTGGTTAGCTGATCTCAATATTCCATTTACACAAGCCATGTATCTCTTGGGGACCCCAATGATGAGATCTCTCTGCCATAGTTATTAGTCAATCCTTAAGATACAAAGAAACTGTCAAGTGATTTAAAGCACACCTGTCAATGTGCCACCGTTACTGAAGTTCTGTAAATGTCTGACTCAAGTGTGCAACATTTAACATTTGAAAGGCACAATTCCTTGAAGCCACCATGTTATGCTAACAGGCATTTTAAGGAGAAATCAGTAAAGGAAGCCCACAAATTAACTCTCTGATCATTATGAATCAGAAATGTTAGCTATTGCAGGTGTGTAATGTCTGCACTTTATACCTGCTAGTAGCTCCTATTATTTTGTATTATTTATTAAGCACACCCTTAAAGATGTTATCACTGGCCATCCAACCAGTTTGTAGTTGCCAACTGTTCCTGATTGCCAACGGCAGCTATGATGTGGTTGCCTGCAAGAGGCAGAAGAGCCAAAACGAAGTATAATATTAATAATACATAATAAAGCTACTGTTATATTTAAAATGTACCTGTATATCCTCTCCTTATATATCAGACCCTTGCCTGTTGCTTTTATCACAATTTTCTCCAAGGTCTCCTCCAGGGGATTGGTTAAAGTCAACAATGCAATGACTGGCTGAAACTCTATAGCAACCTTTGGCATCTGTACAAAGTAAAAAAAAAGTCAAGCAGAGCTGTTGATGAATGTGAACTTAGGGCCACATTAATTGGTTGTCACGATCTTTCCAACTGGATGACTAGGCTTTTCAGCATGAATTAATATCTTGTAACAATCATCCATCCCATTATAACCTTGGAGCAAATAGGAGTTTAGCCTAATCAATTCCAGGTCCCTGATGAAGTCACGTGGTGTGACGTAACACATAGGGCATCCTGGATCGGAAGTGATGTCAGAAACCAGCATGCTGCTTATGTTTTGACATAGAGTAATAGTTACTATTTTTCAAATAAATTAATTCATTTTAACTAGTGAGCGGGCCCTTACCACTACCAAGCATCACCAGGGGTCTCCAAACTATAGCCCTCCAGTTGTTCAGGAACTACAATTCCCATGATGCCTAGTAATGACTGTCATTGTCAGAGTTTTACAATGCCTCAAGGGATGTGTAGTTCTGCAACAGATAGAGAGCTGTAGTTTGGAGTTAGGACAGAACTGGAACCAGGCTCAGATCGGTGGAACATTGCCCTCAGTATTGTAATCAAAAGGCTTATTTGATTTTTCATTAACCACTTACTTACTGGGCACTTATGTACCTTTCCTGCCTAGGCCAATGTTCAGCTTTCAGTGCTGTCACTCTTTTAATGACAATTGCGCGGTCATGCAACACTGTACCCAAATGACATTTTTTTATTATTTTTTTCCCCACAAATAGAGCTTTCTTTTGGTGGTATTTAATCACTGCTGGGTTTTGTTTTTTTGCAAAAAAAAAAGAAAAAAAGACCAAAAATTTTGAAAAAAAACCCCAGTTTTATAGTTTGTTATAAAATTTTGAAAACTGTGTGCTGATGAGGCTGCACTAATGGGCACTGATAGGCTGCACTGATGTGCACTGATAGGTGGCACTGGTGGGCACTGATGGGCACTGGTAGGTGGCACTGATGATGAGGCACTGATGGGCACTGATTGGCAGCACTGATTGGCAGCACTGATTGGCAGCACTGATGGACATTGATAGGTGGCACTGGTTGGCATTGATAGGTGGCACTGGTGGGCACTGGCAGATGGCACTGGTGGGCACAGATGAGGCAGCGGCAGCCCTCCGTGTTCGGGACCAATGTCCCTCTGACAGAAGCCGATGATCAGCTTTTTTCCTCCTCACGCTGTCAGCGTGAGGGGGAAAAAAAGCTGATAACCAATCTTCTGTTTACATCACATGATCAGCTGTCACTGGCTGTCATTGACTCAGTGATCACAGAGTGTACTGCGCACGCCCTGCAGGGGGCGCTCAGACAGCGCATGCTCGGGAGGATGTACATGGACGCCCTCTCGTCAATTAAGGCCCACGCTGTAGCCGCCTTTCGGCTATAGCGCGGGTGGGAGGAGCTTAAGGAGATCATAAGGAGGTGGAAGTTCACCATTAGTTTACACATATACACATGAGAAGTGTTTTTTCTGGAAGCAAGTGATAATATTAGTCACATCACCGCTGGAAAATGAACTGTTGTACACTATAATACAGTGGTACTTTGGGTCACAAACGCTTCTGTTCACAACTTGGCTCACGAACAGAAGAGTTCACAAAAATTTGCTTTGGTTTGTGAACTCCGCTTCGGTTCACAAACACGATTTGTGGCCATTTTCCCTGCTTTTCCCTGCTCTGGTGAGATTGCGGGTCACAGAGAGACACTGAAAGTATACAGTACTGTGAAGACACTCAAGCCTCGTACACACGGTGCAAAGGTCGTACGACCGAACAGCCCAAATCGTATGTTGGCTCATGTATCTCGCGTACTGCACTAAACGATCGTACTACCAAGCCGAACGTATAAAGAGGAAGTTCAGGTGCATGTAATTTGTGAATTAGGAACGAACGGACATTTCCGGGCGTTCCTGACTTCTGAGCATGCGTGTTTTGCACAGTACAACTTGTTGGACCAACTTCTCTGTACACACGATACAAAGGTCGTATGACCGCTTGTTGGTACAACCAAAGTTTTCTAGTTTGCTCATCCAACCCCTGTTCTATGATTGCCATACGTCGGCTGTTCTAATCGTGCGTACTAACGGTCGGATGATCGTACAACGAGCGGTCATACAACCGTTTTCATACGACCGTCGCACCGTGTATACGAGGCTTTACAGTACAGTATTGAGAAGCTGTTTGGTGTTCTTTTTAGCACATACATACTGTACTGTACACCCAGTATGGCTCCAAAGAAAATGCAGAGCAAACATGGTGGCAAGAAGAAAGTGCGGAGCAGTAATGCAGGTGACAAGAATGTGCAAAGAGCAAATGCAGGTGACAAGAATGTACAAGGTTAGTGTTCTCTCTCTTCATACTGTACTGCACTTTTTTTCATAGCTTTGTGGTTCAAAAACAAAAAAAAAAGTTCAGAAGGGATTAACTTGATTTACATTGAACCCTATGGGAAAATTTGCCTCGGTTTGCGACTAGAGTCAGTTCACAAATTACGTTTGTGAACTGAGGTACCACTGTATATTGATGCACTTTGAAACGGACTGCTCTATTGTTATGCACTTTATATGGGATTTATTTGTATTATGATATGCAGTGCATCTGGAAAAGTAGTCACTGCGCTTCACTTTTTCCACATTGTTAACTATGGGACTTCATATAGACAGGTGTGTGCCTTCCCAAATCATGTCCAACCAATTGAATTTACCACAGGTTGACTGAGGCTGGGTTCACATTATCCGACAAAAAAAACGGTCCGACTTTGATCTTACTTTGCTGTGCTATTTACGGTCAAAGTTGTTTGTTAAAGGGGGCTTCCAGATTCCGATAAGTCCCCACCCGCAGACCCCGACAACCACCGGCAAGGGTTTTCTGGAAGAGGCCCTTGTCCTCATCAACATGGGGCCAAGGTGCTTTGGGGTGGGGGGGCGCAGAGCCCCCCCTGCCCCAAAGCACTCATACTCCCCATGTTGAGGGCACGCAGCCTGGTATGGTCCAGGAGGGAGGGGGTGCTCGCTCGTCCCCACCCCCTTTCCTGGTCTGCCGGGTTGCGTGCTCGGATAAGGGTCTGGTATGGATTCTGAGGGGGACTCCACGCCGTTTTTTCAGCGTGGGGTCTCCCCTTAAAATCCATACCAAACCAAAGGGCCTGGTATGCTCCTGGAGGGGGACCCCATGCCATTTTTTTTTTAAATTTGGCGTGGAGTTCCCCTTCAATATCCCCAGAGCATAAGTCGCATGCCAAAGTCAGATCAGACACTGATCCGACTTTGATCCGACTTCAATGCCTTTCAATGGGCTAAAGTGGGATCAAAGTCGGACAAAAGTAGTACAGGAACCTTTTTCAAAGTCGGTCCGACTTTGAAAAACACAAGTCGGACCAGTTAAGACGGCTCTCATAGGGAATCATTGTTTTTGTGACGTAATGCAACTTGTGCTCCTAATGTCGGTCCGAGAATCGGACTAGTGTGAGCCCAGCCTGAATCAAGTTATAGAAAAGTCTCAAGAATGATCAGTGGAAACCGGATACACCTGAGTTCAATTTTGAGTGTCATGGCAAAGCCTGTGAATACTTATGTACATGAGATTTCTGCGTTTTTTACTTTGAATACACTTGCAAATATTTCAAACAAACTTCTTTCACACTGTGATTATGGGGTATTGTTTGTAGAATGTTAAGGAAAATAATCCATTTAATCCATTTTGGAATAAGGCTGTAACATAACAAAATGTAGAAAAAGTGAAGCGCTGTGAATACTTTTCTGATGCATTGTATATCACAGGTTATAGAATGTTTATAATTTGCTGATGCACATCCTGTATATACTTTAGAGTTTGTACAGCACCCGTTTATATACACATTATCTTTACTGGTGGAAAGACAGTGGGTGGCTGCAGCAACTTGTTTTAAATTATTATTTTATTTTTTATTGCGCACACACAAACTGTACTCTTAAAACTGCATTTGGATCACTATTTTGGATCACTAGTTTGTCTTTACTCAGTATCATATTATCTATATTTAAGGCCGCATTGACACCTAGGCGATCCGACTTGCAGGGCGACTCTGAATTGCTCCGCTCAAGGAGACTTCACCGCAGCTTGCAAGCGACTTCTGTAATAGAAATCAATGAAAGTGGCCTGAAGTCGCCTCAAAAGTAGTACAGGAAACTTTTTCTAAGTTGGAGCGACTTGAGTCACTCCTATTTAGAATGGTTCCATTGGAATGCATGGAGGCGACTTGTCAGGCGACTCAATGATTGAAACAGAAAATCTAATGAAGATGGACTATTACATTGCATTGCATATTACTTGCAGCATAGCGCTCTAATACCTGTATCATTAGATTTGGTTTGCAAACAGTCACATCTTGTTCCGACAAAGCAAAGCTGCTGGTTTGGCCCTTTGTATCCTTTACTAGTGCAGTCACTCTTAGTAGGTTATTGTCCAGCAGAACCTTCTCATACATGAAGGGATTAATCTTGCCAGATACACTTCTCTCTGCAACGGCACAGAAGGGTCAGTTAGGGTCTTTAGTAATAGTACAATTTTTGTGTATAATGTGTGATGGTGCTTTGCTCATTCAAGGCACTTTGAAGGTGCTCCCACAGCTGCTTTAACTTAAAATGATACTAAATACACACTGTCACATGACCCATCTCTTTCCCACCCTGTCTGCAGAGAAACATAAGCAGGAGGAGAATCTAGTCCTCTGCTGCTGGTCACATGTTCAAAATAAAAAAAAAAAAACTTTGGGATACAGAGTAAAAATTAATATCAATAAATGGTTTAAAACCATCATACAAATATATATTTTAAATATTTACACTCTTTATTATCTTTTAGCAATACCATGGTTTGGACGGATTTCGGCCAGTCACAGGCTATGTCATGCCCCTCCAGCCTGTGTCTTAGAATAACAGGGAGGTGAAGCCTCCATCAATGTACATGTAATATCCCAGCACCGTTGTGTTTAGCTGGTTAGTGACATGGAGGATGAGGGAGACAGTGGACTGTCATTTACCACTGTGTATACACCACAAGTGTGACTCTATAGTCACATGGGCTGCTCAGCTGTGATAGGGAGGAAATGCTCAGCATATATACTCACTGAAAACTGAGCATGCGCAGAGCTGCCAACACTACTCTGCAAAATCCCCAACTGCATTGGGGACATAATCAAAAGGGGAGATAGAGATGTGGGTTTTACACCTTTACTATTCTTAAACTGGCCATACACAGATCAAAATTCAGCTGGTTCAGCAGGGATCGACTGAATTTTAGTCGGTATGTGACCACCCTCACTCAACAGAAGTAGATCATTTTATCCACTTCCATTGAAGGAACATGTTGGTAATTTTTTCTTGATTAGTAGCTGCAGCCACTCAGCTGCAGCCCCTGATCAGTGTATTCTGACAGCAGTTTGTGTGGCTGTCAGAATACAATGTCCCGTGGGGGGTTGGGATTCCTTTATTCACCTCATTGGTGTGCATGTCTTCCAGCTCCCTGGCTAAAACAATGGAAAATTAACAGTGTAAGGCCAGCCTAAGTAAGCTGCCACTCTGCTGGACTGGGGAAGCAAAGTGACATACCTGGTTCTAATAGGTTTTGGTCATGTAACAGACTTTCACATGACTTGAGTCATGTGATAGACATGTAAAGGTCATGTGACAGACTTTCCGTCAACCCAGGTGATTGGCTGCATGGGCACCAATCCTGCCATATAAAGGTAGCTCTTATCCCTGTGTAAGCTCAAAATTTGATGATTCTTTGAGGATTAGGGGCTGGTTTTTGAGGTAGCATTTCACTACAGGTCCTCTTTAATTGTCCATTCTGTTCCAAATACTGTGTATTTTTATTCACAAAAAGTTATAATTACCTTCTCCTGAAATGAGATGGAAATGAAATTTCTCACTCCAGAACTGAGTTCCAGTTATGCCATAGTCATGTACAGGCTGGGCACCAATAACCAGCTCTAGGTCCTCCTCCTCTTCACTCACATTGGTCACTGTCACACTGACATTAACATCTTGCCCATACAGTTGGCTACTCTGGGGTATAATGGATACTAGGATGGGACTTAGGGTCATAGGGTCCTCAGTAGCGTCCTCGGTTTTCAGCATGAGCTGTTTGGCTCTCTGAACTGCATCATATTCTTCCTGACAACCTGTTTGGGAGAACATATAATAATAATAATACTAATAATAAACTTTATTTTATATAGCGCCTTTAAAGGTGGCTTGTCAAAGCGCTTTACAAGGAAAACACAAGAAATACACAAGATAACAGGAAATACACAGGATAAAACACAAGAAATATGCAGGATAACATAACATGGGATAAAAGGACAATTAAGTGAAAGCTTGTCTAAAGAAAAAAGTTTTTTGATTTCATTTGAATGAGTTTAGAGAAGAGGACTCTGACATTCTTAGGAAGTGAATTCCATAGCTTTGGAGCATAGCAGGAGAAGGCTTGGTCCCCCATTGAGTGTAGGTGAGTAGGGGGGGCACACAGTAGACCAGAATTTGAGGAGCGGAGGTTACGAGGGGGGGAGTAAGTTGAAAAAAGTTCAGAGAGATAATGGGGTGCTAAGCCATGAAGAGCCTTGTAGGTGAGTAAGAGTATCTTAAAGTCTATGCAAAACCTGACAGGTAGCCAGTGCAAGGACTCCAGGATAGGGGTAATATGACCACTTGTACCAGCCCTAGTCAGGATGCTGGCAGAAGAATTTTGAACATATTGGAGCTGATTTATGATGGATTTAGGTGCACCAGCAAGTAAAGCATTGCAGTAGTCAAGTCGGGAGAACACAAATGTATGGATCAGCTTTTCAGCTACAGTGTATGATAGCATAGGACGCAGCTGAGCAATGTTTCTCAAGTGGAAAAAAGATGTTCTGACAACATTTTGTACATGTGGCTCAAAGGTTAGACTAGCATCAAATATCACCCCTAGATTTTTCAATTTGGACTGAAGCTCAAGTACAGTGTCATCTATAGATAAGCTATTTGGACTGGCCTTACGTAATTGATGGGGGGTGCCAATAAGCATGACTTCAGTCTTGTCACAGTAACGTAAGCATGAGGATCATGATTGGGTATGACATTTTACAATAACAGACTTACAGGACAGCAGTCAGGATAAAAATGACCAATATATTTCTATAGTATAAGCATAGCTCCCAACTGTCCTTGATTTTGAGGGACTGTCCCTATTTCAGAACAAAGTCCCTCTATCCTCCTCATTTCTCCCTCATTTTGGTCTGATCTATATAGTTGTATATAAAATGCACTTCTTATCTATCAAAATGTGTTTCCCAAGGCTAAACCTTTCAACCAGTTTATAAACTGCTGCATTTGTAAATTCCAAGTCAATACAAAGGAATAGTAAAAAGCACTTGTGGGTTTAACCAATCATTTTTTTCACAATTCTCCCTACATAGTTTTGCTAATAGGTGTCCCTCATGCCCATCTCAGAAGGTTGGGAGGTATGTATAAGGACAGAGATACTGGGTGTTACTTTTTTAATTGTAGGCAGTAGCATTTCACATTAATCAGTTGCTGACCGCCCACCGTTGATTGAGGGCGGCAACATTGCTCTCCTGCGCGAATCGCCGTCACCTGACGGCGGGTGCAGGAGCGAGTATTGCGGGCGCGGGCCCGCCGGAGGCACACTCGCACGCTCACTGGCTAGTGGGGGAGCCAATCAGCGGGTGGGATGGACTTGATGTCCGCCGGCCACCCACCATCGCTCTCCCGCAGTGTCAGAACGGGGATCCGTCAATGTAAACAAGTGGATCTCCGTTCTGACAGAGGAGAGGAGAGTGATCGTATGCACCCTGTATATGGGAGCAGCAATTACTCTCCTCCCCCAGTCATCACAGCCCCCACACAGTTAAAACACACTGTCAGAGAACACATTTAACCCTTTGTTAACCCCTTTCCTGTCAGTGACATTTACACAATAATCAGTGGCTATTTTTAGCTCTGATCGCTGTATAAATGTCAAATGTGGTCCCAAAAAAGCGTCAAAAGTGTCCGACATGTCTGCCGCAGTCCCGCTAAAAATCACAGATCACGCGCCATTACTAGTAAAAAATAAATAAATAAATGGTACAAATGCCATAAATCAATCCTCATACAGTCAGGTCCATAAATATTGGGACATCAACACAATTCTAATCTTTTTGGCTCTATACACCACCACAATGGATTTCAAATGAAATGAACAAGATGTGCTTTAACTGCAGACTTTCAGCTTTAATTTGAGGGTATTTACATCCAAATCAGGTGAACGGTGTAGGAATTACAACGGTTTGCATATGTGCCTCCCACTTTTTAAGGGACCAAAAGTAATGGGACAGATTAACAATCATAACTCAAACTTTCACTTTTTAATACTTGGTTGCAAATCCTTTGCAGTCAATTACAGCCTGAAGTCTGGAAGGCAAAGACATCACCAGACTCTGGGTTTCATCCCTGGTGATGCTCTGCCAGGCCTCTACTGCAACTGTCTTCAGTTCCTGCTTGTTCTTGGGGCATTTTCCCTTCAGTTTTGTCTTCAGCAAGTGAAATACATGCTCAATCGGATTCAGGTCAGGTGATTGACTTGGCCATTGCATAACAGTCCACTTCTTTCCCTTAAAAAACTCTTTGGTTGCTTTCGCAGTATGCTTCGGGTCATTGTCCATCTGCACTGTGAAGTGCCGTCCAATGAGTTCTGAAGCATTTGGCTGAACATGAGCAGATAATATTGCCCGAAACACTTCAGAATTCATCCTGCTGCTTTTGTCAGCAGTCACATCATCAATAAATACAAGAGAACCAGTTCCATTGGCAGCCATACATGCCCACGCCATGACACTACCACCACCATGCTTCACTGATGA
>BLSH010011003.1:753723-767919 GCA_018402905.1 Glandirana rugosa
CAGGAAGTAGGGTCAGGTCGGTACAATATAAATCGTCGTACCATAGACTTTTTTAGGACTTCAGTTTTCCATAGAGTCTGTCTCACTAATTTTGAGATAATGTTTCGGCGTTTGGCCAATGTTCTCGTTAAATGGTTTTCTAATCCTTCTTTACATTAAAAACCAATAGTCTTTGTCTTCTTCTCCTTCAACTAAGAGGCTGTCAAGATCTTAAAAACGTCCTCCCGGACCTATTCCCAGATCGGAATTTCGCCACAAGGTCGGTTTTTAGTTGTAAATCCTGTTTTTATGGAGAAATTTTCAGTAAGAATCACATAATATTATTTCCATACGACATATGACTCGGTAAGAAATCGATGCTGCTATCATGATAAACAAACCTCAGTATACAGCATACCTTTATTATAATACACTAAGAATGACTTTTAAAGAGGTATTTTTGTCCTAAATGTTGATTTTTGGCTGGAACACCGCTTTAAGGCTAGACCCTTATCCAGGCCCTCCTGCAAAAATTCTAGAACTGTCGGAGAATCAACTTCCTCTTCTTCTGTTTCTGATAACCAAAAATTACATTTCTTCCTAATCTTTTGGTAAATTGCTCTTGTAACCGGTTTGCGGCTTTGTAATAGAGTTTTAATCACTCTGTCTGAGATACCTTTTGACTTCAGGATTTTTTCAGATACCATGCTGCTAAATATAACATGGCTGGACTGGGATGAAGGACTGGACCTTGTGACAGCAACTTTCGCTTGTGAGGCAACATCCAGGGTGGTTGACTCGCTAATGATAGAAGCATTGAAAACCACACTCTTTTCGCCCAGTATGGTGCTATCATAATCAGGGTCAAATGTTCCGCCCTGAACTTCTTCAGAACATTTGGAATTAAATATAGTGGCAGGAACACGTAACATAGGTTGAAATGTCATGCTGTCTCAAGGGCGTCGACTGCTAATAGCTGATCCCTTGGATTTAGCGAGGAAAAATGTTGTAGTTTTGTATTTGACTTGTTGGCAAATAAGTCGACTACCGGAGGTCCCCACCTGGCTACTATCTGTGAAAAAACTGCTGGGTCTAGCAGCCATTCTTCTTGAGATACTGACTGTCTGCTCAAATAATCGAGTGTTCTGTGTTCTCTTGAGATGGACTGCTGAAAGGGATTCCAGATTTTTTTCTGCCCAGGAGAAAATTCCTTCCTTGTGCCCAGTTGCCATCCAGATGGGCCCTCCAACCCCAATTGCTGGCGTTTGTGGTCAGTATGTGGGAAATTGGAAAGATCCATAGTACCCCCTCCGGAAAATTGTTCTGGTCTCTCCACCACCAAAGGGCTTGCTTTGTCTTTGATGGAATGTATACGTTGTCTTCTAAGTCTTTTCTCCCTAGGTTTTGAAGGAGAAAAGATTGAAGTGGTCTCTGGCCCATCTGACTGCTGGGATGGCAGACGTCATGAGACCCAGGACTTACATTATCTCTCTCATGGTGACTGGGAGATTGGTTTGCATCTTTGCCGTTCTTTGTCTGATATGGTCTATCTTTTCTGGTGGCAGTAAAATCTTCTGCTCCCTGGAATTGATAGTGTACCCCAGAAAGCAGATCTCCTGGGAGGAAGAGAAATTAGACTTCTCCATACTGATAATCCATCCTAGGTGGGATAACCATTATTGTGCTATCCTTAGATCTTCCTGAAGTTTCTCCCTCGTTGGTGCCATGAACAGCAAGTCGTCCAGGTATGGTATCAGTTATGGACTGCAGTCTTAATGGTGCGAGAGTCTCTGCCAGCATCTTGGTAAAGTTCATTGAAAGACCGAAAGGCAAGGCTCGGCTTTGAAAATGATATATCCTTTCTCCTATTCGCACTGCTATCCAAAGGTATTTTGGGGAGTTTTCTCTGATGGGGACGTGTAAATAGGCATCCTTTAGGTCTATAGTCACCATGAAGTGATCTTTCTGGAGGAGATTTCTGAATGAATAGATCGACTCCATTCTGAACTTTTTGTATCGGATCCCTTTGTTTAGCGGCTTCAGGTTGAGGATTAGGCGGTACTTGTCTGAAGGTTTCTGAACTAAAAAACATGTGAGAATAGAAACCTTCTCCCTCTTCCTGTTTTGGCACTGGTACTAGGACCCCTTGATCCACCATCTCCCCTATCAGCTGTGGCAAAGCCTTGGCTTTTGCTGGATCTCTTGGTAGTTGAGTAATCAAAAGTCTTGAGGGGGGCCTTTGGCTCCTTCTGCCACTGTGGAAGACATTTCTCCAACCTTCCTCCCACTTGGCATCACTGTTTGTACCCCTCGGCCTTGGCCTCCCTTTTTTGATCAGTCCAGTGCTTTTTCGGTCTTCCCCACTCTTGTGGATTTTTCCAATCTTTCTTATTCTGTCCCCTGTAGGGATGTAAAATTTCTTTTTGGCCGGAAAAGTCTTCTTTCTTCCGGCCGTAGACTCCA
The DNA here is from genome assembly GCA_018402905.1 of Glandirana rugosa. NCBI lineage: Eukaryota > Metazoa > Chordata > Amphibia > Anura > Ranidae > Glandirana > Glandirana rugosa. The sequence continues at coordinate 756,166 of BLSH010011003.1, forward strand.
GGGCCTCAACTAACTTGGAGCCGAAAATAAATTTCCCAGAAAAGGGGACACTACACAGGCGTAACTTGGATGAGGTGTCTCCTGGCCAGGTTTTGAGCCAAAGGGCTCTCCTGGCTGCCACTGACAGATAGGGTGATCTGGCTGATAATTTGACCGATTCGGCTGATGTGTCTGCAATAAAGTCTACTGCCTTGAAGAGCATGGGGAAGGATTTTAATAAATCCTCTCTGGGAGTAACTGCCGTTAAATGTCCCTGAAGTTGCTTTAACCAGAACTCAAAGTTTCTGGCTATGCATGTCGTAGCTAAAGCTGGTCTTAGGTTGGCCACAGCGGTATACCATGATCGTTTGAGGATTATATTGCCTCTTTAATCCATCGGGTCCGCCAGGTGCCCCATATCGTCAAAGGCCAGGTCTGAATGTTTTGACACTTTCGTTAAAGGAGCATCCAGCTTTGGGGACTGATTCCAAACTGACTTCGGGTTGTCATCAAATGGAAACCTTCTCTTCAGACTATTTGAAAAGAAGGGTTCTTTTTCTGGTTCTGACCACTCCTTCAGAACCAAGTCCGTCATGACTCGGTTGGAAATACCCTGGGCTTCTTTTTGTCCAGTCCCTGGTACATTTTATCATGTCTAGAGAGTGGAGTCACCTCCTTTTTGATCTCTAGCATTTTATAAATTGCCCCAGCAACACATCTATTTCTTCCTGAGATAGTTTGAACCTGGTGGATACTGTGGTTTCCTCCTGACCTTCGTCCTGTCCCGAGGACTGTGCAGAGTCTGGGTCAGTGGAAATAAGGGGATTCTCCCTGCTCCCTGAAGGCTCTCCTGAGCCTGAAGCTGCTGGAGTAGGTGAGGTGGGCATCTGTGCTGGTTGATTAATGGTCCTTTTGTTTGGTACTTGTACTTCTGAAATCAACTTCCTAAATGACTGAAAAGTAGACTGCACTTTGTCCTTGAAAGAGCAGAGGAATTTTGAAAATGGAGAATCTTCCTCTGCTTTCAGCATGCCCGAGATGCATGTAGGGCATAAGGTTTTGTTATAACTAGAGGAAAGCCTTGCACTGCAAACTGGGCATTTATTTTTGTCCGTCTTAGCAGTTGCTTTCTCCGATTTAGAGTGTTCCTTCTAAACGGAGAGGATGACAATAGGGAAGACTTTTAAAATAGTTTTTGTACCAGCTTCCCTAAACAGACTGTCCACTGCCCCTCCCAACCTATGGTGCCCACCAGAGCTAAAAAAGAAGGTTCCCCCAGGGACTTCCTAGCTCCCCCAAACATGTGTATATATACACCGTAAAAAGTTTCTGGCTCAGCCACCCTATCTGTGAAGAGCTGTTGCTTGCCTCTCCTGGAGCGTGGGCTTCCATGCTTCTGCTGCGGCGTCTGTAGCCCATGCTGTTGCGCCCTTTATTTACAACGACTTGGCCCTCCCCTTCCTCTCTGCGCCTGGAGGTCAGAACCACTACCTCCGGCGAGCGGTGATGACGCCATGTCCGTCAGAAGTGACGCTCAGCATTCTTCCGGCTTGCAGCGCGGAAAGGAAGGATCCTCCCCCAACGCCGTCGTCGATATCGGCCATAACCGCTCGCTCCCTCGCCGGGCTCTGAAGAGAGTAGGGGACGAGGAACTCCAAACAATGCAGAGGGAACCCGTGGCCATCCTAGAGAGCTTTTTCCTGTGGAGGACTTTCCTACCAAACTAACGGCGGCTACAGATAACTGTGAGGGGACTTTGGCTGACTATGGCAGCCCTTGAGCGATGGAACTCTCCAACCCCATCTTTAAAAGACGGTTCCTCCTGGCAACATGTCTCCTCGCCTTTTAAAGAGCTATGGCAATGTGTTTCCTGTCAAATGGGAGGAGCTCCATCTCTCAAGGCCTGTCCTGGAAGATGACTGGGGAAAATATTGTTTTTTTTCCAAAATTGTTGCTCATTTTTTGTTTATAGCGCAAAAAATAAAAACCACAGAGGTGATCAAATACCACCAAAAGAAAGGACATACATTTTGTTTGGTACAACATCGCACGACCGCGCAATTGTCAGTTAACGTGACACAGTGAATTCAAAATTTAGTGAAGCGCTACCATAAATATATAAAAAAATGTATAAAAAACACACTCCATATCAATGATACAGTGTCACCCAGTGACTAAAGTGCATAGTGCATATTCTTCAATTCATAATGTTGTAAAAATAGATAGATAATAGATAATTAAATACTCCTCGCGTGATAAAAAAATCTCAAATATCACTACATAAATACATCTGGAAACATGTTAAACGTATCATTCATTTGCAAATTTGTGCAAGTAATATATAGTGTTGATAGTCAGAAATTCCTCAGTGATAGGCACTACAGATTTTCACAGTGAGACCACACACCTCCACCAGTCACTCTATGCGCTCACCTCAGCGTGCGACCCCAGGTAGCTCTAGTCGCATGTTCCCCTCAGGGGTAATATCCTCCTATAAGCTCAGGATAGATGTAACTCCAAACCAAATGACCACGGTGGTTATATATGGATAAAACAAAGATACATAGTGCTTTACCGTTTAAAATGAGTGTTTTATTAAAATAAGCAAAGGATAATTTAAAAGTGTACTTCCTCCGGTACACATAGGCAATACACAATAGACCAGCCAGCTATGTGGTCTTCTCTAGTCACCTGTACCACTGTTATTCCTCGGTTGCTCACATACAGTGGTGTAGTAGTAACGCCATAGGCTCCTCCCCGACGCGTTTCGTCACAGGCCACATGACCTTATCAAGGGGCGACGCAGTGCTGTATCGCAAAAAATTGTTCTGGTCAGGAACTAGCCGTTAATGTGTGTTGAAGCCGAAGCAATGAGACCTTAAGGTTACAATGTACAGATCAGTTTCTTTCAGGTGTGATTAGAATTGCTTTGCTTGTAATGGAATCTATGTTGTGTAAGATATTGATATCTGCTACAAGTGAACATTTGCTCAGATGCACGCTAACACACACTATATTGTCAAAAGTATCTTTTGATACTTTTGAAGGCTGCCCACAAGGGTTAAGAGTGTTTCTATGGGAATGTTTGACCATTCTTCTAGAAGCACATTAGGCTCGCAGTCTCCACTCTAATTCATCCCAAAGGTGGGGGAATCTGTTGTTGCCTGCTTTAGGGGATCTATTTTACTGCTTTTGTTGTCATGCGATGGCTGTATCTCTTTGAAACTTTAATAACAATATTAAAACAGAAAATGTAAGTATGTGTTTATATAATAAAGTAGTTCTAAAGTCTATTTTTTTTACCCTAATGCATTCCTTGCATTAAAAAACACCCCTCTTTTTCACCTTTTCCTAAAAACTCACCTGCTCCCTCTTTCTAGTCTCACAGTAGACCATTGCCTCCTGATTCTGTCAGTCAAATCCTGTGAGGAGGGAGAGGGGGGCATAGCTGAGCCGTGCTGTGTGTGTGTCTATGGACACACACAACCCAGTTTGGGGGCATGTCTGCATGGGTGCCCCCTTGGCTCAAGGCTTGCTGAGGGGGTACTCTGAGGAGAGGAGGAGCAGACCTCACTGGGGGACTCCAGAAGAGGGGGTAAATGACCACCCTGTGCCAAGCAATTGCAAAGAGCAGGTAAGTATAGCATCTTTTTTATTTTAATGAAAAAAAAAATTATTTTACAATACTGTAGCTTTAAATGCTTTTCTATAGTATATCAGCCTACTTTCCAATGTTGTGATCTTGCCACAAGTGTGATAAATTTAGTGTTATTAAACCCACAACAGTAAAATCAGACTGTATATGCAGCATAGCATTTTTTTATACTCACTGTGGAACTTAAGGGGTTAATCCTCAGCATTGTTTAAAAAAGTTTTATCCTGTATGCATAGATTCTTCCCTCCTGCACTGTCAATCTGAGCAAGTCCACATAATACACAGCAGGGTGGTTAAACTGCACATGCTCAGTTTGGTCTCTTATGCTGGATAGGACATTTCCTGTTTCACTTGAACTGTTCAGGTCACATGATATTGACATCACACATGTGGGCGTGTATAGAGGCTGTAGTGGAAATCTCCTCCTACTTGAACACACAGCTATGGACAAACTGTGCAGGTTATCTGGAAACCGTGGTATATAAGCTGTAGGCACTGTGGGGTGGGGGGCAGATTAACTATTTTCATATTACTGGGTTTAGTAACACTTTAATGTGCCTTGAGTTTCAACAGATTTATGGGTAGGGATTTATAGGTAAACCTGTGTCTGATTTATCTGTACTTTGATAAAAAACAACATATTAATTACCCTTTGGGTGCTTGTATTCATGGGTGATATCATCTTCAAGGTTGCATCCCACACTTTTTGTGCTCATTCCATCCCCCACTTGTCTTGTGCTGCTGTAAGCCTTCTTGAAAAATCCATCTGAATTTCGCACCCAATTCACAGTTTCTGTGACCACCTTGGAATAGATGAGGTAGGTATCATAATTTATGTCCACAAAGCCTTCCTTGATGGCTCTCACTGGAGCAGGTCCATTACAATAGAGGGCTCCTGGAATCAAAAAAGGTTTGTTAGCTAATGGGATCTTTAAAAGAAGCGATACTTATAACCTTATTTTAAATAAACCCCCTCTTGTATAACTTCATAATGTTCTCTTGGTCACCCTGACCTACTCTCAAATGCCTGCACCAATAATCATGCAGGCTTAAAGTGTAACTCTAGTCAATATATTATGACTTTCACTGCCAACAGTCGAATATTTCTCCACACTTTGGGACAATTAGTTACCTCATTTTGTGTCTCTTGGAAAGGAAGTAAAAGGAAATCTCCCCTATAGCAATACAGAGAGCAATAAAAAGTAAAATGGTTCTAACCCTTCCCCACTCTTTCCAAAAACTTTATACAACTTAAAAAAAAGCTGCAATGAAAAGTTGATAGAGGATCTAACCCTTCTATACCATATAAAATGTAAAAAAACAGTTGGAGTTAAGCATTAATGTGAATATTAAAATAAGATTCCATACTGATAATTATAATTTTTTTTCAGACAGTCAAGGACAAGATGGGGAATCAGCCTGGAAATGAAAATGAACATCCCACTCATTCTAGGTATATACTATATTACCAAAAGTATTGGGACACCTGCCTTTACACGAACTTGAACTTTATTGGCATCCCAGTCTTAGTATGTAGGGTTCAATATTGAGTTGGCCCATCTTTTGCAGCTACAACAGCTTCAACTCTTCTGGGAAGTCTGTCCATAAATTTTAGGAGTGTGTCTATGGGAATGTTTGACCATTCTTCCAGAAGCACATTTGTGAGGTCAGGCACTGATGTGGACAAGAAGGCTTGGCTCACAGTCTCTGCTCTAATTCATCCCAAATATGTTCTATGGGATTGAGGTGTAGGTCAGTCAAGTTCCTCCACCCCAAACTTGCTCAAACTCGCTCATCCACAATAAGTATTGGTCCACTCCTCCAATCATTTGGTGGAGGGGGGATTATGGTGTGGGGTTGTTTTTCAGGGGTTGGGCTTGGCCCCTTAGTTCCAGTGAATGGAACTCTTAAGGCGTCAGTATACCAAGACATTTTGGACCATTTCATGCTCCCAACTTTGGGAGAACAGTTTGGGGATGGCCCCATCCTGTTCCAAAATGACTGCGCACCAGTGCAAAAACAAGGTCCATAAAGACGTGGATGAGTGAGTTTGGAGTGGAGGAACTTGACTGACTTGCACAGAGTTGTAACCTCAACCTGATAGAACACCTTTGGGATGAATTACAGCGGAGACTGCATCCAGGCCTTCTTGTCCACATCAGTGCCTGACCTCAAAAATGCGCTTCTTGAAGAATGGTTAAACATTCCCTTAGATACACTCCTAAACCTTGTGGACAACCTTCCCAGAACAGTTGAAGCTGTTATAGCTGCAAAGGGTGGGCCAACTCAATATTGAACCCTACAGACTAAGACTGGGATGCCATTAAAGTTCAAATGCGTGTAAAGGCAGGTGTCCCGATACTTTTGGTAATATAGTATATATATATATTTATATATATATATATATATATATATATATATATATGTATAAAACTATATTTCATAGTTTAGTTTATCTTTCACTTTCACATAAGGGGCCTCAGCAAAGATTATGATATCAAAATCAAAAAACATTTGGCAGCTTACCATTGTATTTCAACTGTGCAGTGGCATCAAGGACCTGCCAGCCATTAAATCCCTTATAGAGATCTCTTCTCTCCATCCAGCACTCATTCCATACATGGAAGTGCCTGCAACAAAACAGTATGCATTAAGATATAAGAAGCAGTTTAGCAGAATCAAGTTTGAAACAGGAATATGGGACATCAATAATTTACAGTGTATATAAAATGTAAAGCTGAATTCCAGGTATGATTTTTTTAGCATATTTACATTGGTAACATTTACGTGTAAGTATGTATTTTCCATACTTGCCCATTTTGTGTGAAAACAGAAAAGCACAGTAGTAGTCATTGCTACTACAGCGATCCTAGCTGTCCTCTGGGTCCTGTGCTGAGTGTCTGGGGTTCACTCTGCACGGGCACCATTCAGAGAATGACTTGCATTTTTCTCAATGAATGCAGATGGGTTCTTTAATTGAAAGATGGAGAGGTGGGGTGTCAGGGATCTAGACGAGCTTTGCGATCCCGCGCGCTTATGCGCACGCGCGCACTGATTCAAATGAAGATTCCCACAACCGTTCAGAGACGTGCACATGTACGCATGCGCAGGAATGTTGTCAGAACCCAGAATCCGTCATAGCAGGAGGACTTTAGGACCCAGAATCTGTCAGAGCAGGAGGGCCCTAGGACCCAGTAGCTCTGTCAGCACATCACTTGGGCCTTTATAAGGAAGTCAGACCTTGGCTTTAATACTGTCTGATCTGCAGCTTGTCAGTACCTGTACCTGCTTGCCGTTATCTGCTACCTGATCCGTTACCTGATTGACCTGGCTTGTTTAGACCACCCTGTCTTCTTCTACCCTGACCCGGCTTGTTTTGGATCCTGCTAACCTCTGCCTGCCTGATCTCCGTTGCCGAACCCAGCTTGCCTCTGACCATCCCCCGCATACCGATTCTGCTACTCCATTCATCTGTGATTGACCCGGCTTGCCTGACCATCCTCCTGCCTGCTTCTAAAGTCAGCTGTCTGCTGTCCTGTGCCCTGCATCTAGCTGCTGTGATTGCTGTCTGCTGCTGCTGTTCCTGTTTCCAGCTGTCTGCTGTCCGGTGTTACCAGCTCCACTCCAGCATCCAGTCTCCTGCTGTTTTCCAGAGGCACTCCTACCTCGCTGGACTCACGTGACCACTGTTCCCATTCCAGTGGGCTCTGAGTCAGAGCTGTATGAGAGGTCTCCTCCTACAAGAGACAGGCTCCCCTCGCTCAGGTACGTGGTTCATTACATGGGGTGTCCAATCAAAGAATACTTTTGGGTTGAATTACTAAAACTAAAAATCAGCTTCCATGTTTTTTGTCAAAGCTTAATTGAACAAGCTGAAGTTAGAAGCTGCTTGGTTATGCAGAGCTATACCAGATTTTGCACTCTCCAGTTTTAGTAAATCAACTCCCTTGTATTCATTGAGAAAAATACAAGGCGTTTCTCTGATTGGCCCATATGCCGAGCAAACTGCCTCTTGCAGTTACTATAGATCTTTTATTTTACTTGCATAAAGAAAGAACATTCACAAGTCTAAATAATGGAAAGTAACACTCAACACCTCATAAGCCACTCCAAAAATATGCTCAGTTAATCCGTTTGAAATAAATTGTTCACCACCACACAGGCATTCTCTGATGTCCTATAATAAGGTGCTTTTACCTTCTGAGCTCTGGAGTCAACTGAATTTCTAGGGCCATGCATAGGGATGCCCGTTAAGGTGAAATGTGGCTTCCCTACTCCTTACATTCTCCTCGAACACAGCTTCCAACTCTCCAAACTTAATCCCATGACACTAAAAATGAACCCAACAATTAGGCAGGTGGAGTCATTTTCTGGAAAATGGGCGAGGAAAGCCTAAAAGGGATCTAACACTCCATTATACATTGACCCATGTAAGACTAAGTGCTCCGTGCCTACTGAATGTACAGCGTTGTGCTAAAGACTCAGGGCCGGATTAACATAGGGGCTATTGGAGCTGCAGCTCCAGGCCCCTTCCTTAAGATAGGCCCAGCCCTGCTCTGTATACAGTGTACACATGATTGATATGCAAATTGCGGCAGCATATTTAATTTGTTTTAACAAAAAATTGTTTGTATTTTCATTTTATTTATTTTCATAAAAAGGCCCCACCAAAATCCTCCACCAGGCCTCTCCTGCTCTTAATCCGGCCCTGTAAAGACTATACAGTTTTAGGAGTTCATTAAAGACTTTTTGTTCATTAATGAGCTTTAGAAGATCTTGTAGTGTAAGGCATATCGTTGTAAGCTGGTAAAACTTACTGTACTTAGTTTATATAAACATATAACTTTTACATTGAGAGGTTTGGAGTCAGCAATTGTTATCTATGGAAACTAAAACATACATAGCAACATATCCATGTTAATTGTAATTTGTCTTACTTAAAAATCTACTTGGAGTTTGGCTTACATGTATTTTCCTCAAATATATAATTCATTTAACCTTTCTACTTACAGTATGAATAACTTGTCCATTCCCTAACGCGTGTGGTTGTCATGTGGACATAAGATTGTTAGCATCTTTAACCTAGCGACTGATGTCAGCAGATTTATGTTCTCCATAAAACACTGCAGAATGGGATGGTGCTATATAACTAAATGCTAAATAAATGATTGTTGTTGGGAAGGGAGTGATGATTCAATTTCATGTTGTCATACTTTTCCAAGGTTTATGAACTTATGTGTCCTTACCATATACTGTCATTCCTGGATCTGTGGATCCGTGCCCCATTCTTATTGTAATACAAATCCTTCCGCAGACTCTCTTCTGTGTTATGAGCTGAGTTGTAATTTGTGACAATCCGAGTTGGTATCCCCAGGCAGCGCAATACTGCAGAAAAGTGCAAGATTCATGTTCAATGTTTACAATCAGGTAAAATATTGGAAATTATGTAGTAATAATAATAATGGTTATCAGCTTTTTTAAATTGACTAATACATTCCCCAATTTACTGCAAATAAAATAATACAAATGAATATGTATTATTAATATTATGCAGGATTTATATAGCGCCAACATTACAATACAATTCAATACAGCAGGAATCAGAGGCCCTGTTCGATATTTAATGCAAACCCATACTTTGCCCCATACCGGCCAAAGCAACAGGTTCACTTTAATGAGACCTGATAAAACACCATGCCAGTTACTAAGTGGATGCCAAGTAGAAGGTATCAGAAAGGGAGTACTAGAAGTACAGTGGGGGACTTAGAGTGTAGGACAGTGTTGCCAACCTACCAGATTGAAATTTACTGGTGCAACGCCCAAAATTTACTGGCACCGCCAAGTTTTTACTGGCATTTTACAAAATTACAGTTTTCAGTGCAAATTTCAGTATTTAGGTTACAAGCAAGTACACTGTGCGAATAACAATGTTATTTAAGGTAGATAGCAAGGTACAAAAACTTATTTCTGTTATTTTCAATATAATAAGGGTAAATTATTTAGTCCATCAGTTTTGTCACCTATGTCAAATTGTAGAGATTTCCCCTTAATTTCTGTTCCATAACCACCACAGAAAGTGAGGTGAAATCCCTGGTAGCCACTAGGATCATCAGAATTTATGTCCCCACTTCTAAAGACTTCCTGTCTCCATCACCTCCTGTTTTTATCCCTCCAGTCTCCATCCCTCCATCACCCCTCATCTCCATCACACCCCCCCCCCCCGTCTCCATCCCTCCATCACTTCTTATCTCCTTCACACAATCCCCCCATCACTTCCTGTCACCATCCCTCCATCTCCATCACACCATCCCTATCACCTCCTGTTTCCATTACACCATCCTTCCATTACTCACTTATCCAGTGCACACTGCACTCATACAGTGCACACTCACACTAAGAGAGAGAGACTCCTGCAGCCTGGCTGGCGATTGTCTGTCTGAGTGAGCAGAGACAGTGTGGGTGTCAAACAGACCCACACTCACTGTCCCGACTCTTTTTTGCTGGCTTAAAGAGGAAGCGTACTGCACTCACCACTGTCACCAGGAGGGCTGCAGTGTCAGCCAGAGCAGGGAGGCAGGCAGGAATCAGGAGGATCCATCCATTCATCCGAAGCGTTTGCTCCGGTCAGGTGCTGGCTGGAGTTGGTGTGATGGGAAAATGCAGTAACCTTATTTGAGGGCGGATGGGCTGGGCAGAGGCACTAGCTGGCAGCAGGAGGAATGGTCGTCCAACTCGTCTCAGGGTCAGGATCGGATCTTCTCACTCGCCGCTCAGGGATTTCCGTAATTGCACATGTCTGACCGGAGCCGATGGCTGCCGTTTTTACTGGCACTTTTCGGCTGCTACGGACTTTTACGGACACCTGAAAAACTGTCCTGTTTTTACGAGCTGTCCGTAAATTTACGGACGGTTGGCAACACTGGTGTAAGACATGGACCTTGCGAGGAAGACACTGAGACATGTGGAAGATCAGAGAGAGAGAGGGTGACAGAAGAATAGTAGGAGACAGAAGTTAAAGTATAACTAAAGGCAAAACTTTTTTTTTTTAATTTTGGATAGAAGGGAGATGGATTATAAACCACCTGCCAGTTATTATTGCTGTCTGTGTATCGGTTCGGAAAATTAACCCTCTCTATTTGTCCTGTTTACCATTATCATTCAAAGTGAATGTAAAAGAAAAATCCCAAATTTTGGGTTGTCCCCAGAAAAGTAATAGAGGGGAAATATTCCAATGGGGACACTAGTTCTAGTGACCTGGGGGTCCTCAAGAGATTTCCTTAATTTTCAGGGATTTCCTCTCACTTCCTGTTTGGCTGTGGGACAGGAAATGAAGCGAGATCTCCCTAATGGGACAAAGATGGCAAAAGTAAATCTTACAGGGGTTATAAACCTCCCTTACTCTATCCAAAAGTTTTGTCTTTCGTTCTACTTTAGGTGAAGTTGTTTATGATATAAAGTTACTGTGCTTTTGACCTCAGTGATTGGAAAGAAATGACACTTTGCTACAATGTAAAGTAGTGAGTGTACAGCTTGTATAACAGTGTAAATTTGCTGCCCATCAAAATAACTCAACACACAGCCATTAATGTCTAAACCGCTGGCAACAAAAGTGAGTACACCTCTAGGTGAAAATGTCCAAATTGGGCCCAATTAGCCATTTTCCCTCCCCAGTGTCATGTGACTCATTAGTGTTACAAGGTCTCAGTTGTGAATGGAGAGCAGGTGTGTTAAATTTTGTGCTATCGCTCTCACTCTTTCATACCGGTCACTGGAAGTTCAACATGGCACCTCATGGCAAAGAACTTTCTGAGGACCTAAAAAAATGAATTGTTGCTCTACATAAAGATGGCCTAGGCTATAAGAAGATTGCCAAGACCCTGAAACTGAGCTGCAGCACGGTGGCCAAGACCATACGGCGGTTTAGCAGGACAGGTTCCACTCAGAACAGGCCTTGCCATGGTCAACCAAAGAAGTGGAGTGCACATGCTCAGCGTCATATCCAGAGGTTATCTTTGGGAAATAGATGTATGAGTGCTGCTAGCATTGCTGCAGAGATTGAAGGGGTGGGGGGGGGGGGGGTGGGGGGGTCAGCCTGTCAGTTCACAGATCATACGCTGCAC
>BLSH010011003.1:767929-778266 GCA_018402905.1 Glandirana rugosa
CCCCCCCCCCCCCCCCCCCCCCCCCCCCCCCCCCCCCCCCCCCCCCCCCCCCCCCCCCCCCCCCCCCCCCCCCCCCCCCCCCCCCCCCCCCCCCCCCCAGCCTGTCAGTTCACAGATCATACGCTGCACACTGTATCAAATTGGTCTACATGGCTGTCGTCTCAGAAGGAAAACTGTTCTAAAGATGATGCACAAGAAAGCCCGCAAACAGTTTGCTGAAGACAAGCAGATTAAGGACATGGATTACTGGAACCATGTCCTGTGGTCTGATGAGACCAAGATAAACGTATTTGGTTCAGATGGTGTAAAGTGTGTGTGGCGGCAGCCAGGTGAAGAGTACAAAGACAAGTGTGTCTTGCCTACTGTCAAGCATGGTGGTAGGAGTGTCATGGTCTGGGGCTGCATGCGTACTGCTGGATCTTTATCATGTTGGAATACTGCCCTGCGGCTCAGTCTCTGAAGGGAGAGGATCATGCTCTGCTTCAGTATGTCACAGTACATGTTGGCATTCATGGTTCCCTCCATGTATTGTGACATACTGAAGCAGAGCATGATCCCCTCCCTTCGGAGACTGGGCCGCAGGGCAGTATTCCAACATGATAAAGATCCAAAACACACCTCCAAGACAACCACTGTCTTGCTAAAGAAGCTGAGGGTAAAGGTGATGAACTGGCCAAGAATGTCTCCAGACCTAAACCCTATTGAGCATCTGTAGGGCATCTTCAAATGGAAGGTAGAGGAGTGCAAGGTCTCTAACATCCACCATGTAGACATGGAGGAGTGGAAGAGGACTCCAGTGGCAACCTGTGAAGCTCTGGTGAACTCCATGCCCAAGAGGGTTAAGGCAGTGCTGGAAAATAATGGTGGCCACACAAAATATTGACATTTTGGGCCCAATTTGGACATTTTCACTTAGGGGTGTACTCACGTTTGTTGCCAGCAGTTTAGACATTAATGTCTGTGTGTTGAGTTATTTTGAGGGGACAGCAAATTTACACTGTTATACAACCTGTACACTCACTACTTTACATTGTAGCAATGTGTCCTTTCTTCAGTGTTGTCACATGAAAAGATAGAATAAAATATTTACAAAAATGTGAGGGGCGTACTGACTTTTGTGAGATACTGTATATACTATTGAATTTCAATTCAATGGTGGAACAACATATTGAGCAGCTGTTGGAAAGTGCTTCATGCACAGCCTGAACCTGAACTGCTTTGTCACATTAATGATGCCCTTCCTTCTGCATATACTCATTGTCCCTTTGCTCCCCCACTGATCCATTCACTACTGGTATCAAAAGCCAAATACCTGATATTTCCAGGTATGGGGGAGCATGTGACTCTCTCTCCCCTCCTACCGCATGGCAGCACTGGTGCTTTTAGAATGGAAAATCAACCCCATGTCAGTTTCAACTGTAACAAATTTGGAGCTAATACAATGCTTCTTTTCCTCACACTCAGCTAAGCCTGAAATAGCATGATATTAAATACAGCCCTGGTAATACCTGTACACAACACTGCTGTAAACACCCAGTGATGTCCGTATACTGTCCGACTCCCCTCTTGGAACCACTGGCGCAGTACCGGGACGCTGCTTATCCATTTATAGGACGGTCTTCCGTTCTCACACATAGAGGCAATTCTGTCCTCATTATCCCTCAGGCCAATCTGAACACAATATATTAACATACAGAGATGATACAAATTTAGTAGCAGGGGAAATTAAGAATCAATATTCTTCATTTTCTTACCATGTCTCCTATCATCTGGCAGATGTAGACAGGATCATTTCTCTTGATGTAGTGCTTTTCTGGTGTTTCCTGATAGCGTGGGTTTGTGTCCAGGAACTTAATGCATATTTCTGGTATGTCCTCCTCAAACTGTAAAATGAAAGTCCCCAGACTCAGCTCAGCATCAGCACATAAGAAAAAGTAAAAAGAAAAAAATACATACTGTATATCATCTAAGGCTACATTTACAGGAAGGCACCTGTGGGCCTGAGCCTTAGGCAAAGGAGGAAATGGGGCACCACCAATTACAACATTCATTTTTTGTAGCATTTTTCTTCCATGTTCGTCTTGCTGTGATAATTAGTTAACAGAACCAAAAACTTAAGAAGAGCAAGGTCATAAGACTCAGGTGGCCTTTTCATGGTAGTTTTTTGTGGGATAAAGAAAATGTACTACTCAAAGGGTGCCATTGTGTCACAATTACTGGTGGACATGGTAAACAGAAATGTTCTAATGAACATGTTTTTTGTAACACACCGTTCTACATCTTCCAGCATCTCATTCTGATTGATGTCTAAATCTCTACTTAGGCCCATCAGCCTAAAAAATTCTATTTGTAATGGCCCAGGGGGCAAATGCCCCCAAGTCATGTCCTACCCTGATAAGACCTGAACTTGAAACCATCTTTTTTTTTTTCTGACTATTTCCAGGTAGACATAAATGTCACCAAAAAACAAATAAAAAAATTGGCAATGCTTATTAATGCAAGAAACAACAAACACAAATTCCCAGCTGACATACCAGCCATCCTGCAGCAAACCAAATTGACCTTGTCCACCAGTTCACGTTAAAACCAATGGGTTAGCGTGCACACATTTGCAAATACATGCGTAAGCTGCAGTGGCCACATCAAGGCACCCCAGTGTACTGCATTCCTAACATTATAATTTTGAGAGTCTCCCAAGTTGGAGCACAGACTGTATATAATAATGAATAGATTAAGGGCAGGAATGCCTGGGGGGAGCCCACACCTCCTAAAAGGTACCGGAAAGCACTGGACACCCAGCATTAGCAGAATAGCAGCAAAAGTTTCCAGTGCGTCCCCTTGCCAATTACCAACAGTACAAACAAATGGCAAGCACCCTAACCTATACCAACCTTTTCAGCAAGGAACACATGGAAGGGCAACGCGATGTGTAAGTTGTCACAGCACCCCTTGGTTTTAAAGTGCACTGTTGGACAAGGTCAATTTGGTTTGTTGCAGGCTGGCTGGTATGTCAGCTGGGAATTTGTGTTTGTTGTTTCTTGACATGCATCCCCTGCCATGTGTTGCTTGCTGCAAAGACCAGTTCTAGGTTGGGGTGGTTGCCATTTGTTTGTACTATTGTTTATTAATACACCTACCTGACCAAAATGCCAGGGCAAGGGCAGAGCATGAGTGCATGCTTCACTGACACACCTACCTGACCAAAGTGCCAAGGCTGGGGCTGAACATGACTCTCTGTGCCCAGATAGATGATGCCGTCTTCACTGAGGACATATTCTTGCCTTTCAGCTTCATTGTACAGGTAGACTGGATCATCTAACAGACCAAAAGACCATA
Source organism: Glandirana rugosa (assembly GCA_018402905.1). Lineage (NCBI taxonomy): Eukaryota > Metazoa > Chordata > Amphibia > Anura > Ranidae > Glandirana > Glandirana rugosa. The sequence continues at coordinate 771,266 of BLSH010011003.1, forward strand.
AAAAAGTTTCAGCTAAGATCAATGTTATCAAGGGAAATAGTCTTTTTATAGGAGACCTGTCTTGGGAGACATGCTGGGGCTGCAAAAGCTGACTTCTTTTAAAAAATGATAGCTGCCTGCCTGCCATGCTGACTTTCTTGGGTCAATGACTTTGAGTCACTAACTCAGAATACGTGTGTTGATAAGGATTTATGGATTTTTCTGACTTTTCTAATCTGCAAACTTATTCTGGGTTGAACACTCCAAAAATGCAGTGGACCTCATTTACTAATGGATATGCATGTACGATCAAACATTGGTACAGCACAAACTAGCTAAATGTATAGAATTAATTACTCGTCTACAATGTGAACAAACACACATACACAGGCTATAGGGAATATGCATAAAATGTATTAACAAGGACGGTTTGCTATAGAATGTATGCTAACAATCTTATGTCCACATGACAACCACATGCGTTAGGGAATGGACAAGTTATACATACTGTAAGTAGAAAGGTTAAATGAATTATATATTTGAAGAAAATACATGTAAGCCAAATTCCAAGTAGATTTTTAAGTAAGACAAATTAACATGGATATGTTGCTATGGATGTTTTAGTTTCCATAGATAACAATTGCTGACTGAACAATTTACACAACAATATTAATCCAAACCTTTCAATGCAAAAGTTATATGTTTATATAAACTAAGTACAGTAAGTTTTACCAGCTTACAACTATATGCCTTACACTACAAGATCTTCTAAAAGTCGTTAATGAATTCCTAAAACTGTATATTCTTTAGGACAATACTGAAAACCCAGAAGGAAGACAAGTAGAACACAGAAGTGCCTATGACCAGTGGAAGTGGTGACAGTGCAGTCCTGGAGGGCATCTTTTGACACATAAACCACTTAAAGAACTGTTTAATTAAACAAAAAGTTTAATTCTGCTTTAACCTCTTAACGACAGCCCGCCATAGTTTTACTGCAGCAATGTGGCTCTTTTGAATCGCTGTCATTGTACATTGGCGCAGGAACGAGCCGCTGTGGGTGCACGCGCTCCCATTGGCCTGTGGGGGATCCAATCAGCGGGTGGGGCGGACTCCATGTCTGCCAGCCACCTGCGATCGTTCCCCACAGTGAAAGAACGGGGATCTGCCTGTGTAAGCAAGGCAGATTCCCGTTCTGACAGGGGAGATCACACAGATCCTGTCTTTCTGCTATGCAGGAAGATGGATCTGTGTGTTTCCCCAGGCAGCCCAGCCCCCATACAGTTAGAAACACCTCCCAGGGAACACATTTAACCCTTTGATCGACCCCTGGTGTTAACCCCTTCCCTGCCAGTGTCATTTATACAGTAATCAGTGCATTTTTATAGCACTGATAGCTGTATAGATATCACTGGTCCCAAAAAGTGTCAAAACTGTCCGATCTGTCCGCCGCAATCCTGCTAAGAATCTCAGATCGCCGCCATTACTAGTAAAAAAAAAATAAAGAAACAAAAATGCCATAAATCTATCCCCTATTTTACAGACGCAATATTTTTTGTGCAAACCAATTAATACACGCTTATTGCGTTTTGTTTTTTTAAATATGTAGAAAAATACATAGCCTAAACTGATGAAGAAATTCGGTTTTTTTTTTTAACTTTTTTTAGGATATTTATTATAGCAAAAGGTAAAATATAGTGTTTTTTTTTTTCAAAATTGACACATTTTTTTTGTTTATAAACCGCAGAGGTGATCAAATACCACCAAAAGAAAGCTCTATTTGTGGGGAAAAAAAAGTAAAGCCTTGTACGACTGTGCAGTTGTCAGTTAAAGCAACGCAGAGCCGTATCGCAATAAATGGCCTGGTCATTAAGGGGGAAAATCCTTCCGGTCCTTAAGTGGTTGAAGCAACAATGAAAGGACCTATTTCTATATATTTGTAATTGTATGCTGTCCTGATTTCAAACTAGCGGTGCCCATTATTTTGTATAGAACTGTATAATAATGGAGGGAATATATTTTGAGAGAGTTACAGCAGTTGATATATATATATATATATATATATATATATACAGTAAAATCTTGGATTGTGAGCATAATTTGTTCAGGAAACATGCTTGTAATCCAAAGCACTCTTATATCAAAACAAATTTCCTCATAAGAAATAATGGAAACTCAGATGATTTGTTCCACAGCCATTTATTCAGAAGTCCTTCAGTTTATAGTCCATATAAAAAGATTATAGCAATGTGATGGGTTGTGTAACCATAACCATGTCCATCCACAAATGGCCGCCTTCACAAGGGGATTTGAAGCAAAATCCAGCTACAGAGTACAAAAGAGAAGAGAGGCGCCTCTAAGTGTAGCAATATGGTTACATTTAATGAAGGTACAACATTTAGCAACTCACATGTTTGATGATTAATAACCACTTCAATACAAAGCATTTACCACCCTTCCCGCCCAGACCTATTTTCAGCTTTCAGCACTGTTGCATTTTGAATGACAATTGCGCAGTCATGCAACACTGTACCCAAACAACATTTTTATCATTTTGTTCCCACAAATAGAGCTTTCTTTTGGTGGTATTTGATCACCTCTGAGCTTTTTATTTTTTGCACTACAAATAAAAAAAGTCCAAAAATTTTGAAAAAGTTTTTTCTTTGTTTCTGTCACAAAGTTTTGTAAATAAGTACATTTTCTCCTTCACTGGCGGGCACTGATGTGGCTACACTTATTAGCACTGATGAGGCTATACTGACAGGCACTGATGAGGCAGTACAGATTGGCACTAATGAGGTGGCACTGATAAGGGGGCACTGATGATGAAGCACATATATGCAGCACTGATAGGTGGCACTGATAAGCAGCACTGACGGGCACTGATAGGTGGCACTGATACATGACACTGATTGGCACTCATAGGCGGCAGTGTTGGGTGGCACTGATAGGTGGCACTGATTGGTGGCACTTATAGGTGGCACTGGTGGGTACTGATAGGTGGCACTGGTGGGCATTGGTACAGGGCAATGAGATATATCACTGTTAGGGGTGGCACTGGCAGGCATCACATATGGGCACAGTGCCATCCCTACAGTGCACTGTACAGCCATTACCTGGTGGTCTAGGGTGGGCTCCCTGGGTGGCCTCCAGATCATCTCCCTGGTGGACCCTGAGCGGCCTCCTGAAGGTGTCCCTGGTTGAGTTCCCTGGTGGTCCAGTGTGGCGATCCTAGGGGGGCTGCACTAATAAACATTCAGTGCAAACCCCCCTGTCAGGAGAGCAGCCGATCGGCTCTCCTCTACTCACGTTTGCAGAGGCGAGTAGAGGAAGAGCCGATAAATGGCTCTTCCTGTTTACACTGTGACCAGCCATGATTGGTCACGGCTGATCACGTGGTAAAGAGCTTCCGATGGAAGCACTTTACTGAGATTGGTAATGCGGTTTGTCAGACTGACCCAGCGCACCACCGATCGCCGCGATGCATACCCCCGCGGGTGCGCGATCGCGGCTTATCCTGAGGACGTCAATAGATGCCCGGTCAGGATAACGAAGCCACCGCCCGGCCATCATTTGTCTATAGGCTGGGCGGGAAGTGGTTAAAAGAGGCACATCTAAGTATGCAGGCATCCGGGGTAAAGCTGTCCACATAGACCATTCTCCGCACCGCCGGCTCTCACCGCTGTCAGTCTGCAATCATGACTGGGAAGACTACCCTGCAGTAGAGCGATCTGAAAGTGAGGCTTGAAGTGCTTGTGGAGCACAGCACGGAAGGAATGACGTCAATGGCGGTTCAGAGGATGGTCTATGTGGACAGCTTTACCTCGGATGCCTGCATACTTAGATGTGCCTGTTTTAATAATTACCATGTGAGTTGCTAAATGTTGTACCTTCATTAAATGTAACCATATTGCTACACTTCACACTCAGTTGTGATGTGACGCTACTTGTATATCAAGACATCACTCGTTTATCAAGTCAAAATGTATAAAAAAAATGTTGCTTGTCTTGCAAAATTAACACCTGTACACACGATGTGAAATTCGGATGGGAATTTTCGTTCGACGGCCTGTCGTCCAAAATTTTTACCGTTAGTATGCTCCTCTCAACAGCGGATTTTGATTTTTCGTGAGACAAAAGCTGGATGTGCAGGCTATAAATTTTTTTTTTCGTCCAACAACTCAATGTCCGATTTTCGTATCATTAGTACGGTTTTCATATGAAAAAAATCGCATGTTAAGAAACAAAAAAATACATACAAAAATATTCATCACATAATGTCACTTCTGACGTTGAATTCGGTCATATGGAAATTATCGTATTGTTAGTACGCTCTTCACTTTCCACATGAGACAAGCATCCAACAAAAAACGGACGTTCTGTCATCCGAAATTTGCATCGTCTGTATGAGGCTTACTCTCAATCCAAGGTTTTACTGTGTGTGTGTGTGTGTATATGTGTGTGTATATATATATATATATATATATATATATTTTTTTTTTTTTCTTTTATATACAGTAGCTATTAATTTAAAGTGAAATAGGACCAGTTAACAGCTTGCATAAACAAATCAGCCAATATATAATATATCCAGAGAACAGTTGTTATTAGTAAAGGAGTGGTTATCTCTGTTTATTTTGAAAAGGGCAGTTAAAAAGCTTAAAGTATAACTAAAGGCAAAACTTTTTTGTTAGTTTTGGATAAAGTGGAAAAGGATTAGAACACCTGTCAGTTTTTATTGCTGTCTGTGCTCCTGTAGGGCCATTTTTTGAAACCCCACACAAATGGAAACCGGAAGTGACGTTCCGTCGCCGCCATATTGCTACACCTGCACACGTCCACAGTAAGGATACAAAGAGAAGGTGGCAAGCGGACATCTTAATTTTGATTTCACATTCCTTTTTAACAGTAAACGGAGCTTACATACTGAAATACATTATATAGAAATACGTGACACTGTTTTCATGTTATATTTTAAAAGCAGCGGCAAGCCTGGCGATCTCACTGCTTAGGAAATGTTACAGAACACCGCTGCTTTTAAAATATAACATGAAAACCGTGTCACGTATTCCTATATAATGTTTTTCAGTATGTAAGCTCCGTTTAGTGTTAAAAATAACTGTGAAATTCAAAACTCCGGTGGGTGTAATAAGATGTCCGTTTGCCACCTTCTGTTTGTATCCTTACTGTGGACGTATGCAGGTGTAGCAATATGGCGGCGACGGAATGTCACTTCCCGTTTCCACTTTTGTGGGGTTTCAAAAACGATGCTACGCCCCCATTAAGGAGGTTCACCCTCTCTATCGGTCCTCTTTACCATTAATCATTGAAAGTGAAAGTAAAAGAAAATCCCAAATTTTGGGTTGTTCCCAGAAAAGTAAAAGGGGGGAAATCTTCCAATGGGGACACTAGTTCTAGTGACCTGAAATTCCCTTAATTTGTAGAGATTTCCTCTCACTTCTTGTTTGGATATGGGACAGGAAGTGACAGGAAATCTCAGCAATGGGATACAGATGGCAAAAAAAAAAATCTGATAGGGGTTATAATCCTCCCTTACTTTATCCAAAATGAAAAAAAAAAAGTTTTGCCTATAGTTCTACTTTAATAATGTCCGACACATATACTTACATTACCCTCACATAATATACACTTACCCTCACACCAAGGGTTAAAAAGTATCATGAACTCCCCCAAGTTTTCAATGGCTCCACTGGAGATTTTGATTGACATTGTATAGTATCCAATGATGGCATTTGCTGGTGTATTGACACACACCTTCCACAGGCCTTGCTTGTAATCAACGACCCTGGCACTCCATGTCTTCCAGTCACTAAGGCTGGATATGGGGAAACTGTTCTTAGTTCCATCCTTTTTTGAAGGTTTGGGACCTGAAAAACAAACATTTCTGTGCTTTTAAAAAATAGGCTTCTTGCCTAAGGTCATTTGAATCAGCCATTGGCTTCCAGTCATTATCTCAACCTGATTATTAGTGGCTATTTGATTGAGAAATTGAACTTTTCATTATATTTTTAACAAAGCAAAGATATAAAACTGTGGTTTTGATCGACAGCGACGTTATAGAATTAAAATTGAAAGCAGCAGAAAAATCTGATTGCTTTTGATGCAATTCCCACCGTTCGTTTTCATTCTATTTCAATTTGATCACAATTGAACTTTTGCACATTGAAAGGTGCATTCCATTGATACAAAACCAATTTAAATTTCACATTGGAGCAAATTCTGGTGGTTCAAACTCATGGGAGGTAGATTGCTTGACTTCTGGAAATTACTTCAGATCATATTTGTGATTCCCGATTGATTAAAAGTGGTTAAAATTGACCGGATAATTGTCACGTCTGTGGGCAATGGTAAAGTATCTCCTGATTAAAGGATGGGCTTGGGCATGTTCGCAAATGCACATGCCCGAGCCCATCGGGAAGTGAACCCTGCACTGTGATAATAAGGCCTCATACACACGGACGTTTCTAAAAAAAATAAACAAAACGTCGGGCCCGACGTCAAGGAAAAAAAGTCGGCGTTTTTCGGCGTTATGCATCGGCGTTTTTGAGCGTTAGTGAGCGTCGGCGTCAATAGGCGTTTTAAAAAAAAATCATCCCTCTGCTTTTTTTCAACCTAAAAACGTCGGCGTCAAAAAACGCCGGAAAACGCCGGTACAATATTAGGTGGCGTTTGTTGGCATTTGTTGCCGTTTGTTGGCGTTTTGTGGCATCGGCGTCAAAAAATGCCAACACGTTACTGCCTCAGAACGCGCTGGCCGTGGGTTCTAGTTTCAGCTCACTAACGCTGACACCATCTACAGCTCAAAAACGTTGGCGTTTTTATGGGGCCATTGAATAACATGGAGAGCTGCAAAAAACGCCAGAAAACGCCGGCGTCAAAAAACGTCCCTGTGTATGAGGCCTAAGAGGCAGTGACACATTCCCCGATAGCTGCAGCTGCGCATCGGGAAAATGTCTCACTGCCTGTGATTGGCACAGTGCAAGGTTCACTTCCCGGCGGGCTCG
>BLSH010011003.1:799128-815801 GCA_018402905.1 Glandirana rugosa
ACTGTACACGAAATCGTTTGATTTACAGTAGGTCAGTCCCAAATCTAGATAAAATTTAGGGTTAAGGTCTAACCTGTTTTGCGGTGTTTTTTCATAGGGGGTCGTCGAAATTTCTTTTAATTCTTCGTAGAGGCCGACGATATACGTTGACTAGAGAACTAGACAGGAGGTGGGGATGACACTTGGACCCCTCCCCCTCGATCCCAGGTAATGGGGGAGGGGTACCTGAATACCTTATTACGGTGAGTTACGTCGACTGTGACAGGTGCGGTAAAATCTAGACGGGTGGCGGTTTCCCTCTTCTCTCTCTTCACGTGGACACTGCGGTCGCCCGATCTATGTGGACCTTTTTTTATATTTCAAAAAAAAAATCTAACGTCTCAACGAGGTTACCCGTCTTCTCCGTTTCCCCCATTTTCCTTACATGTTTGCCTCTTCTGCCCATTGGAGCAACTCTGCAATCTAAAAAAAAAACTTTATATTTTTTTCCAGGTGTATCTAGCCCGCTGGCGTCACAGGTGCACTTCTCTCTCTTCTCCCTTTGGCGGTGGGCAGATCTAAAATGGCGTGGACAGTGTCAGCTGCATTGAGTGGCATTATTCCATAAGTCCATGGGGAGGGGGTAATGGACCCTAGCTCCCCCTCCCCAGGTTCACAGTAGGGGTGGAGGACAGATCAAGAGATCAGTTGCATATAGCAGCCGGAGATGCTTCTTAATTTTCTTTAAAGCTGCTGGGGGATACTTTTTTGTGGCGTTTTGTCCAATCTGGAATTGGGATTTAAAATAGATCTAAACCCTGACTGGATGACATTTAGTTTGCTAAAGCACATGTCACATGTAATGTCACATGAGAAATTGTAATGCTTTTTTATTTCCATATTATACTATTTTCACCTGTTTTTTTAATCTTGATATCTCAGTGCTGCAGATCTGCAGCCTCTTCAGCCACTTCCTGTCTACATGCACTTTTTTAGTGTCAGTTTCATGGCATTCCTCTGGCCCAGCTCCCCAATAGTGAAAAGAGTGGATCATGTCTGCGCAATGTGTGTTGGCATGACCATTTGTGGTTTCCAACAAAGGAGCATAAGATAGCGTAACAACACAGGAGTATGCAGGTGCACCACTCCCAGTGTTTCAGTTTGCCCATAAGGTACAGGTGCCTGCAGTCTGCTAAAGTCTATGGAAGGCTGAGGCTGGATGGAGCTGAATCCTGTACTGAATGTTAACAGTGCTTAGGACCCTATGCGCTCAGGGACAAATGGCCAGATCGCATGTCTTCTGCATTCCTGGCTTTTTTCCCTGAGCGCATAGGGCCCAAATCAGGTATACCACTTAGTAAATTCAGCCCCATTCAGCTGCAGCCTGCCATAGACTTTGATCACCAGGATGGATGTACTGTATACAGGGTCTCAATGCTTTTGTAAGATTTTATTAATTGAGTTTTGGTACTTTAATAAAATTTAATGGCGTTTGTAAACTTGATACAATTTTTATGTTGATTTTAACCTCAAAGGGTCAATTGAAAATCACATTTGGTGTGATTATTTTATTTTTATTTATTAAACAATGTTTTATTGTTTGTCATATAGGCCCCTTTCAGAGGGGCGGACTCTGGCAGCGGATCCGCCTGCTCAGAGGGAAATCTGTCTGCTGATCCCCACTGAGCAGGCGGATGACAGGTGTGTGTCTGCTTTGCTTATGCAGAGTGGACACGGACACAGCCCGCTGTACTCTATGGGCGGGCAGAAGGAAACTGACTTCCTGTCCGTTTCCATCCGACTGTCATCCGATCCGATTTGCCGGATAGATGGGGAAGGGATCCCCTATCCATCTGTTTTCAGCAGACCAGATTGGATGTCCGTGGGTGTCAGCGGACACATGTCCGTTGACACCCGCAGCTCGTTGGAGGGCAATGGGTCCATTTATATGAAAGGGGCCATACCGATTTTGTTGGGATGGTGCTTGTATGAACTAACCAAACTGTTCATAAACAGCTATAAATTGCCAGGCGTCACTTCCCTTTTTATTAATATTTACTTCCACTGATTTGTATGCAGAATCACTTGGGATAGAAAACAAGTGGAACTAAACCATCCTATCTCTTACAGCCAAGAAAACTTCCATCTTATCCTCTGTTTGTTCCGCAGGTTCCATGGTGCTGCACATGTGAGCAGTTATGACATCAGCCATTTGATGACTTGACAGTTCAGTTGAGAGTACAAGCAATTCTGACAATTATTCATGGCCTGACTTGAATGAAACTGCTTTGGCAAACATTAAAATTCATGGGTTTAGTTCTGCTTTAAATTGGTGGCTTTAGTTCCAATTAAAAAGAAACACTCATATAGTTTTGACTGTATGAGTTACAGTATCTGTGGATTACCAGTGATGTCACTGCATGTCATTGCTGCCTCAAGGGGAAGCTGGGTGCACAATATCCCACAAGAATGCACTCAAGCATAGAGAAGGGATTTTTCATGCAAGGTTTATCTCAATGTAAATTACTTTACAAGGATCCGTTTCCATTTTCACAAAAAATATATTTCTGTTGATCAGTGCAACAAAATAAAAACATTTAATTCATTTAAAATCTTTTTTTTTCTTTTTTTATAAAAAGAATTGTTCTTTCAGCTTAGTGAATAAAATAAAACATCTTTTTACATATAACTTGTAGAGTTATAGAAGGCAATTATACAATAAGGACCAAGTAGTATCAGTATCACACGCCAGCCAATGAAAAAACATATTTTGGTCCATCTTTTATACTAGGGGTCTCCAAACTTTTCAAACAAAGGGCCAGTTTATTATCCTTCAGACTTTAGGAGGGTCGGATTGTGACCAGTGGGGGCAGAGAATGTCCTGGGCCCAGCATCAGTGAGAATAAATATGGCCTCAGGGTTGGTGGTCAAAAGGAGAAGTAGTGCCCCTATTAGTAAGAGGAATAGTATCCCATCATTAGTATCGATGAGAAATAGTGTCCCATTGTTGTTGTCAGTGGGAGGACTAGCGGGAGGAATAGTGCCTCAAGGGCCGGATAACAGCTAGCAAAGGGCCACAGTTTGGAGACCCCTGTTTTATACCATGTTTCATGGTAAACCCATATTTATCATGAAACATGGTTATAGTCTGCAGCCTTCCACTCCCAAACCACTCCCCCCCCCCTTTTCCAATTCAGGGTTTTTTCCCCCCAGTTCCTGTCTTTCATTGAATTTGGTGGAGCTGTACCTGGCTCTTCCCACATTGCCGTGTCTTTAATTTACGGAAATGACACAGAGGAACTTGTAGTTCTCAATGGAGCATATGTGCGGTAACATCCCTAGAGTTGTAGTCCATTGATACTTCCTCCAGCCCCATAAAATGAAGGTCCATACCTTGGTATGGAGCAGAGCTGGAGGAATAGTCTTCAGGAGCCAGAGAACCGCACCCACAATCCACGGATCGCTGATGCAACGCTTTGCAGGCTCCAATGCATAAAAAATAAATGTGCATTTTTTTAAATTAATTAATAAGGGTGCTTTTATTTATTTACGTATTTATTTTGCAGAAGGTGGAAATAGTCTTTAACTGTCTTTTATAGCATCTAGCAAATTTAGACAACTACCCAATGCATGTTTGTCGTTAAACCCTTACTAATTTGCATTTCTTAAATTTGAGTCCATATTATACTGTTCCTTTTATGGTATTGTATGATGTTAAGAGATAGGATGTCTAATGTTAATGAAAGCTAAGCCTGTATTAAGCTGACAAACAACATTCATAGAAAGTCAGTTATTCCAGCAGTGACTACCAAGTAGGAAAGAGAAACTCCCACTGATAATTTTTTAGATATAGAGCTAGGTCATACTTTTGCAATGTGCATAAGTAAGATAAGAGGCAAAAAGTATAGCTCAGGACTTAGTAAACAGACAGACAACACGTATGTAGAAATGTTTTCCAAAGTGTACATCATACTGGTCACAACCATCTTCAGAGTTGGTGGTACTTGGCAAAGTGTGGGATCTACACTATATGGCTAAAAGTTTGTAAACAGTTGACCATCACACCTATGAGTTTGTTGGATAGTTTGTATGTGGGAATGTGTCCATTCAGCCAAAGAGCATTTGTTAAGTCAGGTACTGATGTTAGACCAGAAGACCTAGCTTTCCAATCATACCAAAGGTGACCAATAGGGTTAAGATAAGGCATCTGTGCAGGCCACTCAAGTTCCTTCACACTATACTCTTCGCACCATTTGAATCTAAACTCCACGCTATGACACCCATATGCCTGCACATTGATTACCCCTATGTGGGGATAACCTCAAATAAAGTTTGAACAGGTGTGGTGCTAATATATTAAAATACAGTATATATATCGCACTAATATTGTGCTTGCTGCGACTAAAACAAATCCCCAATTACACAAGTATTACTTAAAATCAAATGTAAATCAAAAGTAAATAAATCAATTCATTATATAAAGTGCATCATGCTCAGTAAATAAATCGATTCATGAATATAAGTCAATCCATAATATAAAAGTGCTCCGTGCCCTCTACAAACCCTTTTTTGAAGTTATTCACATGTTCCTTAGGTGCTTTCACATGTGATGAACTCTCTTATGTTATATTCCCGGTTTGTCACACTGGATTAAAATGTAATATGTCTCTTCTCCCTGACCTACTAGTTCTGCAAGCCTTACATCTTTTACATGTAGGCTCGGTTCACACTACAGCGACTTGGGGTCCGACTTGTGTCGCCTCAAGTCGCCCCAAGTCCCTTGACATAAGAAATCCCATTGAAGTGAATGAGAGCCGTCTTAATGTACACTACTGAAGTCGCTCTGATTTCAGAAAAGGTTCCTGTACTACTTCAAGGCGATTTCTATCCAACTTGTGCCCATAGAATTCAATGGAAGTCCCCTCCAAGTAGGTTCCCCATATATATTGAAGCAACTTTACAGGAAAAAGAAAATAATTTACCATAAATTACCCAGGCAACCCCCTCCCTCCCTCAGAGCACTGATCCTCTGTTGCGCAAAGTTGCACTGAATTTGCATTAAAATCGCCTTGCAAAGTCGTGCCTGAAGTCGGATCGCCCCTGTGTGAACCCGCCCTTAAAGAACCCCTTTTGATCTAAAAAGGTTACATTTTTTACTAGGTGATTTACCACAATTATGCACCAACCTATTTATAAGATTGGGTGCCTTACGGTATATGAATTTAGGACAGTTTTGCAATATGGTTGTTAGAACCCTGTCTCTTTTTAAAATGGGCCAGTGTTTTCTCACTGTTCTTTCAATGTCTTTAAACTGTCTATTAAACCTAGTACAAAAGCCTGCATCGAATCCTTTATTTAGTTCCCACAGTATTTTTCTCACTTTCTCTTTTAAGTGGACTAAGTACTGTTATATCCCTTTTCTACAAACCTACTAACCAGAATGTCTGCTTGGGTATGGCAATCCTTCTCTGATTCACAATTATTGTGCATCCTTATGAGCTGACCTTTAGATATATTATTTATCTATTTCAGATGATGACAGCTTGAAGTAGGGATGTACCCATTTCTATTGTTTTTTTTAACCACTTCAGCCCGGAAGGATTTCCAGCTTTAGGACCAGAGCCCTTTTTGCGATTCGGCACTGCGCCGTTTTAACTGAAAATTGCGCGGTCGTGCGATGTTGTACCCAAACGAAATTTGCATCCTCTTTTTCCCACAAATAGAGCTTTCTTTTGGTGGTATTTGATCACCGATGCATCATTTCTGATCGCCGCTATAAACAAAAGAAGAGCGACAATTTTGAAAAAAAACCCAAATTTCTTACTTTTTGCTAAAATACAAATCCAAAAAAAATATATAAAACAAACATTTTTTTTTATCGGTTTTGGCTGATTTTATATTCTTCCTCATATTTGTGATAAAAAAATTCGCAATTGGCGTTTATTGATTGGTTTGCGCAAAAGTGGTCGCGTTTACGGATGATGAGAATTCATTTTTGGGGTTTTTATTATTTTTTTATTTTTTACTAGTAATGGCGGCGATCTGCTATTTTTAGCGGCACTGCGATATTTCAGCGGACATGTCGGACCATTTTGACACTTTTTTGGGACCATTGGCATTTATACAGAGATCAGTGCTATAAAAATGCACTGATTACTGTGTAAATGCCATTGGTAGTGAAGGGGTTAACCTGCAGGGGGCGCTCTAAGGGTTAACTGTGTTCCCTGGGCGTGTTCTAACTGTGGGGGGACTGCCCTAGCAGGGGAAGGGAAGTGGTCACAGCCTCCATGTACAGGAAGGCTGTGATCACAGCCCTTCCCCCTCTCACAGAACAGAGGTCCGTGTTTACTTACACGGACCTCCGTTCTTTCACTCCGGGGGGGGGCATCGCGGGTGGCCGGTGGAGATCGACTCAGCCGCACCCGCTCCCTGGCCCTCTCCGAACACAGTGATCGCGCGGGCGCGCCTCCGGTGGCGCGCGCGCGCTCACTAGGCTCAATCCCGCAGCCGCCGTCATATGACGGCGATCCGCGTTATCGAGCCACCTTGCCGCCGTCAGATGCCGATCGGAGGTCGGCAAGTGGTTAAAGATTTTGGTACATAGTTTCACACCCCTTTTATAAATCTCTATGTCAGGGAAGTGTACACTCTCACTGTTCCACTCCCCTGAAAATATGTTATATTGATTAACATGTATTGAATCAAAGAAATATATTAACAATCCTTCTGTACCTTCACTCACCATTATTATGTACAGTCATTTATAATTGTATTACAGAGTTTCATTTGGGTCCATTTCTGATCATAGATGGTTTCTTCTTCCCATTTACTCATAAAGAGATTAGCAACAATGGGAGCGTACTTTGCTCCCATATCTACTCCTCTGGTTTGTACATAATACTTCTTGTCGTACCAAAAGTAATAACTTTCTATTGCTTCCCATTGCCATTTCCAGCAGTAGCAATTTATAGCGTTGATTCAAATAAAGAGACACAAATAAATAGAATCATTTTATTTCTTCTTAGAACGCTAGAAAATCATGCATCTTTGTATTTAGAAAATGTGCCTGCATTACCACCTGAGCAAAGTGTATTCCTGGTGATTTACAAGCTTTGAGCAAGCATTTTTGCTCATGTATCAAACTTCAGACATTTTTTTCCTTGGCAGGGCAAGCAGAGGAGGGCATTCTTCAGGTGTACAAACGCCTAAATATGTGCATATTGTACGTTAACAGGCACTCCTATTAAAGTCTGTAGGGCAAAAATGCCTGAATATCATAAAAAAGCTCATGTACTTTTTTGAGCATAGAATGTAGGGAAGGAAGGTGGCTAGGTAACCAGATATATTAATGTCCACTTTGATGTTATATTTCAGTTACCGATAAGGTTTGGGGGCAACACATAGATGATTTGATTTTCTTTCCTTCCACCACTGATTGATTCCCCCATCAACGCAGTCAATGTTGATGGGGGAATGTCTCCCGCAGCACTATTGTATTCTGGAGGGGTTGGGGCATGAGGTGCCTTGGCAGAACACAATCATTACTGCTAGCCACTGACAGTAAACATATGTAAAAAATCCAACAGACTGGTTGTACCCGAGTGGATGGATCAACTTGGATCGAACCTCCCCATACATGGATCGAATCTCAGCCGGTCCCTACCGAACCTGCCAAATTTCAATACATGTATGGTCAGCTTAAGTAATCTATTGATTGCAGTCTCCCTATTGTTAAAAAAAAATGAAATCCAAAAGGCATAGTGGGTGTTGCTTATGCTTACAATGTCCACAACTGATGTAGAGGCCAAAGAATTCAAAAGCAGAGATCTAACCATCCAATATCAATTTCAGGTGGGCCAACCTTTTGAAGGTGTATTCCAGTCAATATGTAAAATGTATTATTTCATGAGTTGTATAACTCCCCAGTTCCTTTTTTTGTGATTGGAATCCTTATATATACCAAGTCAGAACTGTGTTAAAGCGATTGCATACCCCCTAATGTGATTTTTACCTACAGGTAAGCCTATAATAAGGCTTACCTGTAAATAAAATTAATATCTCCTAAACTTGTATGGTTTAGGAGATATTCCCTCTGAATGCAGCCACTTGACGTCAGGGCGTTTGCGCTCTGATGATCCGGTGGAGGCTGCTGTAAAATCAGAGCTCGCTGCCAGAACGAAGAGCTTGGGAGTGATGTCTCTGGCCACTCACAACGCCGGAGCCACTTACCTGGAAGAAAGAAGAGGGACATCATGTCGGCTCCCTCAGCGCTGATCATGTTGGGCTGTGGGGACCTCGTTCTAAGGTAAGTATTTCACAATGTGCACGTATGCATTGCATACTTGCACATTATGCTACTGTCTTGCAGGGGTTTTTTTTGGTGCGAGTTTACTACCGCTTTAAAAAAAATCACTAATTAGAACTAGTCTCTCTGCAGAGGTCAAACATGCCCCCTGCTGAATCAGATCTACAGCTCTCATTAGCTTTACTGACTGAGGAGTTTTGACTCAGAAGGGGGTGTGTTTGACCTCTGCAGAGGGACTACTGCTTCTACATAGAGTACAAGCTGGCAGGGGACAAACTTTTCCACACAAGTTGTTGACTGCTTTACAAATGAAACAAATTGTAAAACTTTCCACACCTTTTGTTTTAATGCCCCTTTAATGCATTTAGCTGACTTTAACTGAAAGTTAATATTGGCTTTAAAGCTGCCTTTATCTGGAAGCCAAGGAATATTCATCTTACTTTCTCTGCTGTTGTTTTCCATATTGCATCAGTAGTTATCAGAATAATTTTACTTCTAGTGCTTGCTTTTTAACCATATATTTAACCATATTTATAACCATAACAACGCAAGAACAGACGCATTGGGGTTACTAAACTGGAGAGTGCAAAATCTGGTGCAACTTGCATAGAAACCAATCAGCTTTTCAGTTTTTTTTTAAAGCTTAATTAAACAATCTTAAATTGGAAGCTGATTGGCTGCCATGCATATCTGCACCAGATTTTGCACTCTAGTTTTAGTAAATCAACCCTGTTGTCTTATATACAAGTCCCATTCCATACTGTGGTTCATTTACCATATTTGTCATATGATATATCCATATCAGTACTTTCCAACAATCTAGAGGGTTTTACAAAGCTCCCCTGTTCCGAAACCCCACCAACCACACCTGGAGAAATCCTATTTTGGTCCTGGCATGAAAAACTATAATTTCTAAAACTGTGGTTGAGCAGATCAAGGGTTGACTATAACAGTCTTGTAGCCTTTCAGGACCTGGAACTTGTTGCTGCTGAAGTTCACTTGAAGCTGTTTGAGACCAAGTTTGCAGGGAACCAATTCAAATTCCACAATTGATGTTTCCTTCCTCTTCATGGTGCCCACACTGATAAAGAAAACAAAGTCAGCATATGTAAATGATAACACCACAATTATAATCACAGCCTGCATGCATTCTGCAAGACAAATTTAGTCTTCAAGGGCATTGTACACCCTGATCTATGACAAGGCGCATAAATAATATATAAAGAATTTCTATGCTGCTCAAGTGAAGTTAAAATGTTGACATGACTGTCTCTCATTGACAGAATAAATTTAATCAAAATGAAAATTCTCCTGGTTTTCTTATATATATTAAGACATTCCCCTATTTGGATACCCAAGGTTTTTTTCCAACAATTTGACACTGCAATTGCCTCTTTTCTCTGGAGAGCTAGCCCCCATAGGTTCAACAAAACAATTCTTCGGAAGGCCCTCGACTGAGGAAGGTCTGGCCTGTCCGGATCTTCAAAAATATTTTTATGCTGCCTTGCTTGCCCATGCCCCCAATTGGGTGACTTCTGAAGATTCTAAGGCCTCAGTGGTTCTTGAGATAGCGTATCTTGGGTTGTATGAATCATTGGGGAACGTATTGTATAGAGCAGGCATCCTCAAACTACGGCCCTCCTGCTATTGCGGAACTACACATCCCATGAGGCATTGAAAAACTCTGACATTCACAGACATGACTAGGCATGATGGGAATTGTAGTTCCTGAACAACTGGAGGGCCATAGTTTGAGGACCCCTGGTATAGAGGTATCAAGGCTCCTTCTCCCCTCACATCCTATCAAAGCTGTCATAAGGGTCTGGCAATTATTAGTCTGTAAACACCAAGAGGACTCCCATCTGTGGTCTCCCATCACCCATCTGTGGTTTAACTAACTCCTCCGTGAGTACCATGCTGCTGCCAGACTCATCCACCTTACAATCGCTCTGTATCTGCTATTCCTCTCTGTCAATCCCTCCACTGGCTTCCACTCACCCAACAAATGAAATTCAAAATACTTGTAGCCATGTGCTTCCTCAGGAGTGGCTGGTAGTTGTGGTCCACCTGCCCTCAATGAGACGTTTTCCACACACGTGGAGTCACTGAACAGGCCTCCGAGCCATGTTATCCTATTCTCCCACTCTTCCCTTGAGCTCTCTAAAATATCCATGACATGGGATGGGACATAGGGATAGTCCAGGCCCCACTCCAGGGCAACTCGTCACTGTACCTCCCGCTGTTACCAGGAGAGCCTAGGTAGACTCTTGACCTTCCCTCTTCCCGGCAAGATATGGGTGTAAGGAGATTTGACCCCTATGTAGCGGTATATGTAGGTTGTTGGCCTGGTCTAGGTGGTGGAGGGCCTGTTTAAAGAAATTCGGCTGCTGGTACTGGGGATTCCTGCTGCAGTCTTTGAATCCTGAGGGGGCTCCGTCTCATCCCCATCTGAAAGGTACCGAACATGAGAACTCCCCGTCTCCTGCTCCTCATCAGACCCCTTATTTGGAGATGACCACGTGACCAGGTGCTTCAAAGATCCAAATTCTGCCAGCAGTCTGGGTGACCCCCAGTTTATGGACCTGTCCCTGGCATCCTCGCTTGGCTCAACCGGGGGCGTCTCACCCTCAGCTACTGGCTCCGGCCTAGCTAGAACACATATGGATTGGGACTCAGCTGGCATTTCAGGGGCCCCCGGACTCCCACTTAACAGTACTCGCAGTATCCAGGTCCCCAGCCAGACCGCAGGCCACAACAGCCTCCTCTCTTCCCTTGTCCTCTGTCTTCACAAGGGAGTCGTTCGGCTGCAACTCTACCCCGCCTTGATGAGATGATCGTAGGCCCGCCCTGGCCTCCCGAGACTTCCACGGTTGCGGATTGCATTGCCCTGAGTGCAGGTCCACCGTGTAGTATAGTGGCTCCTGCTGTATAGAGACCAGCCAGGTGAGCGGTTTGTCACAATGGCCACACCGGGCCCAGGCAGTGACCCCCGCAGTTGGAATCCAGCAGTCTGGGCAGATCAAACACAGCCACTCCGCTCCATCGATCATTCCCAAAGCGAGTCCCCTGTGAGACTCCAATCGGACCCCAGTGTCCACCAGGGTAACCAAGTGAGCGCTGGCACAAGCTGTCCACCTTCCACCATCTTTCTCCTTGTGGTGTCTGCTTCTAGCTGTAAGCACTGTGTCTCTTCCAGGACGTGGCGCTGCCCTCACATTGCCGTACGAGCTAGCTTTAAAAGTCCTGATAGGCAGGCTTGCTTCAGGTCACACTACTGTAACCCCTTGTGTAAAGACTGAAACTTTGCTGACATGCTGACACTAGCAGAACTTGTCCAGACTTGTTGTGGTTGCCGGTAGCAACAGTAGTTTGTAGTAGCCCCTGTTTTGCTGGAAAGCACATTTCTAACACAGTCTCTCCCCTTAGGAACAAGAACAGTCTCAGGCATACTTTACTGTGAGCAGGAGTTGGAGTACAAAGTTTAAGATGCCCAGCTTTTGCAGAGCGCTGGGCATATTTGCAATCCATGGGCACGTTCGCTCAGCGTCGTTTCCACAGGTAACGGCACATGGTAACAAAGTCACTGAATTGCAGGATGATGCAAGTGTCTACCCCAGCGCCGGTTGAAGCAACTAGGTAAGCAGGAGCAGCAATTGGCGACCGCTCCTGCTAGTTGCTATGGACAATGGCACACTTGTGAGAATTTACTGTTTAGCAGGCAAACACACAAGTCCTACTCCCGGGTTCAATCCATGTAGATAATACAACAATTACACTTCCTGGCTCATTTCTCTTGCGATTGCTAGGGGTAACGACTGTCAGCTTTGTAGGTGAATGTCGGACGAGCCCCCAAATGTAGCCATATCCTCCCTCAGGAGTAGCTGGTAGTTGTGGTCCACCTGCCCGCTGCCCTCAATCACACAATTTCCACACATCCAGAGTCACTGAACAGGCCGGTACTTTGTTTTTGTTGTTTTATTTAGGGGTTAAACTTGGATAGGGATAAGAGATGACTGTGGGATGCTCAAAGATCAAACATGGTACCTTCTATATACACCGCCACATATACACTCCTTTTTCCTCCAGCACATTACTTGGTGATCGTTACTCTTCTCCTAACCTCTCTCCAGCACTTTACTTAGTTTCCTGGCCTGAAAGGAAATTTATCAGGCATGCATAACTCCGTCTCCTTCACCGCAGCTAGCAAATGGTGAGGCCTGCATCTCTGTCAGCAGGACCTCCAAACCACCCATTATAGGCCAGGGGCCCCTTAAGTATAGATAAGTTGGTGCTAACTGGGCCTTTGATGGACTACAACTCCCAGCCCATCCCTCTTCCAGCCCACACCGGCCTGCTTTCCTCTCAGTGACGCTTCATCCCCTGACTGGCTCCTGAGACCTCCACAGACTGTCCACTATTCTCTCCCCAGCCTGCTCCAGCCTTGTCCTCCAGCTCCCATGGTCTGTCACGCACCGACTCCAGTGGATGCTTTAAAGTGTTCTCAGTAGCACCTCTACTGTTCTCCTGTTCCTTTGTGCTGCTCCAGGAATCAACTCCACTCCTGGCTGCACCCGAACCTCCAGGCCTCAAGGTCACCCCCCCAGACTGGGGACTTCCTCCCGGGTGAGGCCTCCACAGCGACTCTGCTACATCCTCCACACTTCCACCCGAACTCTCCTCCCAGATTGGGCTAACCCTGGGTATTTAAGGAGGCCTGCCCCCTGCCAATCCAGATTGGGGATTGGCCAGGGCTCCTTAGAACACCCCAGGTGGCTCCACCTCGCTCACAGCTCTCGAACTATAAATGTTCCACCAGTTTCTAGAAAGAAGTGGGAGGTTCTGGTGACCTCATCTGTGAACCAACGCAATCCTCCCTGAGCCACTCCCAGCCCAAAACAATCAGGCCTGCACTTACTGTCAGGCCTTACTAGATTTTACCTCTCCTATCAAAATTCACTACAAAAACGCACATATCACTATGGGGGTACTACATACTAATAACTACTTACAAAGCCCCCAGCACTAGCCTAGTCTCTAAATACCAACCTATTCGTTCCTCTCAAGACCTCTTGCTCTCTAGCTCCCTCATCACCTCCTCCCATGCTCGCCTCCAGGACTTTTCCAGAGCCTCTCCAATCCTATGGAACACCTTACCCCAAACTGTCCGATTATCTCCTACTCTATTAGCTTTTAGACAATCTCTGAAAACTTTTCTCTTCAGAGAAGCCTATCCTGCCCACACCTAACAACTGTATTTTAATTTTCTCCATCAGCTCATCCCCCACAGTTATTACATTTTGTTCCACTTGACCCTCCCTTCTAGATTGCAAGCTCTAACGAACAGGGCCCTCTGATTCCTCCTGTATTGATTTGTATTGCAACTGTACTGTCTGCCCCCCATGTTGTAAAGCATTGTGCAAACTGTTGGCGCTATATAAATCCTGTATAATAATAATAGCTAATTCCCGACCCAGTGATCTGGGCAGCTCAGGGCATCAAAAACTGGAGCATATCTGTGTAGATTCTCCTACAGTCAAATCTGGAATCTTTGTTATGGGATGACCAATTGGCCAAACCGACATCCAACTATTATGCCTTCAGTTCCCTTTGGTCTGGAGGGTTTATTTTCTAAGTGGCAGTGTGATGTCCCAGACTTGTATTCAGAGGACGGGGGAATACCCATTTTTGCAATTGGTTTCAGTTAGGTATCGCCTAATTCAATTTAAAGTACTCCACCAGGTCTATATGACACCACAAAAATTGAGCAGAATTTATCCTAATGCTTCATCATGCTGCTGGAAATGTGGTGGTAGAGATGCAGACTTCAGTCATATGTTGTGGTCCTGCCCTCGGATACAAACCTTCTGGGAAGAGGTCACATGTTTCATTGCTACCCTTACTATGATCCCTATTCCTTTAAATGTGTCAGTCTGCTTGCTGGGGTTGGTGGGCACCTTGGCTCACCGCCAAGCAACCAAGACCCTGATTCTTAAATGGAAACAACCAGAAGTGCCCTCTCTAAACCTCTGGAAGGCATTGATTAATTCTTCTATACCATTATATAAGGCCACATACCATTTCAGGGGATGTTCAGCCATATTTGACAAAATATGAAATATTTGGCTAGAATCACATACAACTAACTCTACTCAATAATTCTTATGACACCAGTTGGCTTCTAAGCTGAGCCTAAACATCTGCTGGCTTTTGTCTACCCTCTATTAGCCTTCTGAGTTATAGATTCAGTATATAATACACCTTTCCACCTTTGATCTCAAGAATTGCTGAGTTTGATATGTTGCCTTATTTATCCTAATATCTTGTGAACACAAGCAGTTTAAGATTTTATGTCTTTGTTTGTCTCGTTTCTGAGCTAGGTTTAGCTGGTCTATGTTAGTTTTTCTTTTTGAGCCAGGGTATGCCCAGAGGCTCTGTTTTGTGAACCACTCTTTAACTTGAAATTCTAAAAAGAATTTACAAAAACAAAAAAAAACGTTGACATGAGACAAACTGGTGAGAATAAGCAGGCATAATTTAAAAGGTAAACAGTAACATCCTATGCTTACAGGATTTGATTGACAGCAGCAGGAGCCAATAGCTCCTGCTGCCTTAGCAAAGCCTGTGAGAGCAGAGAGAAAGGAGAAAGCTGCTACAGATGGGTACAACGCTGGATTGAAAGAGGACTCAGGTAAGTATTTAGGGGGGTGAGGGGGAAAACACTGGCACATTTTTTTACTTTAATGCAGGGAACGCATTAACCACTTAAGGACCAGAAGATTTTACCCCCTTAATGACCAGGCCATTTTTTGTGATATGGCACTGCGTTACTTTAACTGACAATTGCACGGACGTGCGATGTTGTACCCAAACAAAATTGATGTCCTTTTTTTCCCCACAAATAGAGCTTTTTTTGGTGATATTTGATCACCTCTGCATTTTTTATTGTTGCACTATAAACAAAAAAGACATTTTTAAAAAAAAAAAAACAATATTTTTTACTTTCTGCTATAATACATATCCAAAAAGAATATATAAAAACTAATTTATTCATCAGTTTAGGCCAATATGTATCCTACTACATATTTTTGGTAAAAAAAAAAACACAATAAGCATATATTGATTGGTTTGCACAAAAGTTATAGCGTCTACAAAATAGGGGATAGATTTATGAACTTTTAATTCTTTTTATTGTTTTTACTGGTAATGGCAGCGATCTGCGCTTTTTAGCGGGACTGCAACATTGCGGTGGACAAATCTGACCCTAAGTGACATTTTTTGGGACCAGTGACACCAATACAATGATCAGTGCTAAAAAATGCACTGATCACTGTATAAATGACACTGGCAGGGAAGGGGTTAACACTAGAGGCGATCAAAGGGTTAAGTGTGTCCTAGGGAGGTGCTGTGTGGGGGATGGACTGATCACTAGGAACAGACAATCTCTCTGTACTCCCCTGTCAGAACGGGGATCTGCTTTGTTTACACAGACAGATCCCAGTTCTGTATCTCTTTGGAGCGATCGCAGGTGGCCAGCGGACATCACGGCCGCCGGACCCACGCATCGGCTCCCGATCCATGCCGCTGACTTTTCGCGCAATAGAGCCGCCCTTACCGCAGTATATCTACGGTGGGTGGTCCTTAACCAGTTCCCTACCGACGTATAGTAAAATGACGTCGGCAGGGACTGGCCGTCGATCCGGGAGGACGTCATATGACGTCCTCCACTTCTCGCCGCTACTGCGGGCCCCCAGGGGCCCGCACAGCGGCGATCGCGGATCGCTCGTCTGCCGGGGGGTTGTGTCCCCCCCAGATCGGGGTAAAGAGCCAATAAAATTGGCTCTTTACCCCGTGACCGGCTGTGTCCAATCACAGCCGGTCACAAACGAGCCTCACGTGCACGCCGCTCGTGCCCCTGGGGGCACGCAGCGCGGCAATCAGAGCTGAGGCTTGTCCCTCGGACAAAGCCCAGCTCCGATCCGTGTAAAGAGCCAATAGATTTGGCTCTTTACCACGTGACCGGCTGTGTCAATCACAGCCGGTCATGTGATGTAAACAAACCGCGGTAACGAGCTGTTACCGCGGTTCTCCCTGTCACACACCGATCGTGTGTGACAGGGAGATTGCGGTAACAGCTCGTTACCGCCTACTGTGTACACCAAGCACACTGATCACCCCCCCTAATAAAGAGGACCTGTCAACACCCCATCAGAGTACCTGTCACAGCCCATCAGAGTACCTGTCCATCAAAGTACCTGTCCATCAAAGTACCTGTCACCTGTCCATCAGAGTACCCGAGTACCTGTCACCTGCCCATCAGAGTACCCGAGTACCTGTCACCTGCCCATCAGAGTACCTGTCACCTGTCCATCAAAGTACCCGAGTACCTGTC
>BLSH010011003.1:825190-839676 GCA_018402905.1 Glandirana rugosa
TCACGGCGGATAGTCACGGGTATTCACGGAGGACTAGTCACGGGTGGTCACGACGGAGTAGACACGGGTAGTCACGGTGGATAGTCACGGCGGGGTAGTCACGAGTAGCCACTTTCTCTTTTTAACGGACAAACGTTTTAGAATCTTATTTTGTACTTTGTAAAAGTCAGAAACAAACGAATCGTGTTTTAATTTTTTTTGTCACCCCTTATTTATGGTGGTTTTCTTTCGAGATAAACACACTTTTTTTAATATTTGTAAATTAAACCCATCTTCTTATATCAAAACATCCTTTTTGTAGTCACTTTTTCTTTAACCACTTGCTTACATGGCACTTATACTCCCTTCCTGCCCAGGCCAATTTTCAGCTTTCAGCTCTGTCGCATTTTGAATGACAATTGTGCGGTCATACAACACTCTACCCAAATTAAATGTTTATAATTTTTTTCACACAAATAGAGCTTTCTTTTGGTGGTATTTATTCCCCACTGTTTTTTTTAATTTTGTGCTAAGCAAACAAAGACTGAAAATGTTTCATGTTTTATTCTAAGATTTTGCAAACAGGCAATTTTTCTCTTTCACCGATGAGCACTGATGGGGCGGCACTGATAGGTGGCACTGATGGGCACAGATGAGGCAGCACTGGTGGGCACTGATCAGGAGGCACTTATGGGCACTGATAGGCGGCACTTATAGGCTACACTGACGGGCAATAATAGGAGGCACTGATGGGCACTAATAGGTGGCACTGGTGGGCACTAATCAGAGGGCACTGATGGACACTAATTGGCAGCACTGATGGGCACTGATAGGTGGCACTGGTGGGCACTGATTAGTAATACTGATGGGCACTAATAGATGGAACTGAATAGCGGAACTGGAGGGCACTGATTAGCAGCACTGGTGGGCACTTAGTGGACCGATGGCCTTCTAACAAAAATCAGTTAAAGCGGTAGTAAACCCGCTGACTGAAATAAAAATAAAAAAAAAGCCTGCAAGAAAATCGCATAATATGTTAGTATGCATCACATACTAACATATTATGAAATACTTACCTTAGAACGAGGCCCCCGATGCCCGAGTCGGTCAGCGCTAAGGACGCTGACATCTTCGTCCTCTTCTGTCTTCCGGGTACGCGGCTCCGGCGCTGTGAGTGGCCGGAGCCGCGTGACGTCACTCCCGCGCATGCGCGCGGGAGCTCTTCGCACCGGCAGCCAGCTCTGAGTTGCCGGCCGCCTCGGCCGGATCGTCAGAGCGCATGCGCCGCTAATGTCAGCGGCTGCATGCAGGGCGAATATCTCCTGAACCATGCAGGTTTAGGAGATATTCTTTTTACCTACAGGTAAGCCTTATTATAGGCTTACCTGTAGGTAAAAATAGATTTTAGGGTTTACTACCACTTTAATGACTTTCTTCTTTTCTTCATGCTGACAGCGTGAAGAAAAAAGAAAGCCGGTAACCGGCTTCTGTTTACTTCCATGATCAGCTGTCATTGGCTGACAGCTGATCACGTGGTAAAGGGCCCACTGTGATTGGCCCTTTACCCTGCTCCGTGATCAGTCGAGTCCCGAAGATTTGGCGGGCGCACGGGCAGTTCGAGAACGGGAGGACGTCCATGTACGCCCTTCCAGAATTTGAAGCCTGCGCTGTAGCCGTCTTTCGGCTATAGCGCGGGTATCAAGTGGCAAAAGAAAATGGGCATCCAGCTAGTCTAAGAAAAAGAGAAAAGCCTTGGGCTGCAATGCTCACCTCCAGTCTGGAGCTGTCCCTAACAATACTTTTTTGCCAAAAGACTTCCTCAGTCTTACAGGTTAAATAGTTTCCAACTTCACTCAACAGCCAGAGAAGATACTGGGAATGCAGGGCATCAAGGGACCAACCCCTGAGGAGGTAATCACCATTATGCCTTTCATTCATGGTACATTAATGCAAAGAGCAATGCTGATGTTATCACTTCAGCTCCACTCTCTGAAACATCAGAGGACTGCTCAGGGCTGAAGAAGAGGCAAAGAGGAACAGAATCCAGCGTGTTATGTTACAGACCCAAACACATCTGGAAAAGGTAAGTATGAAAAAAAACAGAAAAAAAGTAAAAGTATTAAAGGAGGCTGGGGTTGGTCAACTAATGAAAGTTATTTGCTCTATAGTGGAACTCTGACTAGGAAATGTCAGTATTTTTGGTAAATTATGCACATGTGCTAACAGAAGAAAGAAGAGAATGAGGACTCATCAGTCTGCTGCTGGTCCTTTACTGTCCTGTCAGAGGCTGGATACAGGGATGTGACATGGCAGTATTGCTAAAGGGCAGATTTTGCAAACCGTCAAGTTGGCTGTGCTTTGTGCCAAGATGAAACTGACTTGCCTGACAAAATTACAAATCCATTAGCAGGTATTACATTTCCTATATACAGTCAGGTCCATAAATATTGGGACATCGACACAATTCTATTCTTTTTGGCTCTATACACTACCACAATGGATTTGAATTGAAATGAACAAGATGTGCTTTAACTGCAGACTTTCAGCTTTAATTTGAGGGTATTTACATCCAAATCAGGTGAACGGTGTAGGAATTACAACAGTTTGTATATGTGCCTCCCACTTTTTAAGGGACCAAAAGTAATGGGACAGATTAACAATCATAAATCAAACTTTCACTTTTTAATACTTGGTTGCAAATCCTTTGCAGTCAATTACAGCCTGAAGTCTGGAATGCACAGACATCACCAGATGCTGGGTTTCATCCTTGGTGATGCTTTGCCAGGCCTCTGCTGCAACTGTCTTCAGTTCCTGCTTGTTCTTGGGGCATTTTCCCTTCAATTTTGTCTTCAGCAAGTGAAATGCATGCTCAAATCGGATTCAGGTCAGATGATTGACTTGGCCATTGCATAACATTCCACTTCTTTCCCTTAAAAAACGTTTTGGTTGCTTTCGCAGTATGCTTCGGGTCATTGTCCATCTGCACTGTGACCGTCCAATGAGTTCTGAAGCATTTGGCTGAACATGAGCAGATAATATTGCCCAAAACACTTCAGAATTCATCCTGCTGCTTTTGTCAGCAGTCACATCATCAATAAATACAAGAGAACCAGTTCCATTGGCAGCCATACATGCCCACGCCATGACACTACCACCACCATGCTTCACTGATGAGGTGGTATGCTTTGGATCATGAGCAGTTCCTTTCCTTCTCCATACTCTTCTCTTCCCATCACTCTGGTACAAGTTGATCTTGGTCTCATCTGTCCATAGAATGTTGTTCCAGAAATGTGAAGGCTTTTTTAGATGTTGTTTGGAAAACTCTAATCTGGCCTTCCTGTTTTTGAGGCTCACCAATGGTTTACATCTTGTGGTGAACTCTCTGTATTCACTCTGGTGATTGTTGACTTTGACACACATACACCTACCTCCTGGAGAGTGTTCTTGATCTGGCCAACTGTTGTGAAGGGTGTTTTCTTCACCAGGGAAAGAATTCTTCTGTCATCCACCATAGTTGTTTTCCGTGGTCTTCCGGGTCTTTTGGTGTTCCTGAGCTCACCGGTGCATTCTTTTTTAATGATGTTCCAAACAGTTGTTTTGGCCACACCTAATGTTTTTGCTATCTCTCTGATGGGTTTGTTTTGTTTTTTCAGCCTAATGATGGCTTGCTTCACTGATAGTGACAGCTCTTTGGATCTCATATTGAGAGTTGACAGCAACAGATTCCAAATGCAAATAGCACACTTAAAATGAACTCTGGACCTTTTATCTGCTCCTTGTAAATTGGATAATGAGGGAATAACACACACCTAGCCATGGAACAGCTGAGCAGCCAATTGTCCCATTACTTTTGGTCCCTTAAAAAGTGGGAGGCACATAAACAAACTGTTGTAATTCCTTCACCTGATTCGGATGTAAATACCCTCAAATTAAAGCTGAAAGTCTGCAGTTAAAGCACATCTTGTTTGTTTAATTTCAAATACATTGTGGTGGTGTATAGAGCCAAAAAGATTAGAATTGTGTTGATGTCCCAATATTCATGGCCCTGACTGTATGTATTTTAACAATTGGGACTAGGTCTGTGGTCCAAGTCCTGGCTTCTATTTTTATTTGTACATCATTTTCTCATACTTAACACTTTTGATGTGCATTGTTTTATATCTCTCATGAAAACTGTCATTGATAAACATGTAAATCATACACATTACCTTCACTGGGCTCAAGCTCAATGTACTTGGATTCCTTCATGAACTGGTGTCCAGGTTTGCCTGTGTGTTTAATAGCCTGTGCACTAAAACACAGTTTAAGGGTCTTGGCAACAGAACGCAAGTTACCAGCTAGTAAGGCTAAGTTTATTGCTTGTCCCAGCTGTGGAGACTCCACCAATTTAAACCTCAGAATCAGTTTAGCATCTTGCAATGGGTGATTCCGATTTTCATATTCATGGATAGATCCACTCTGAGATTCTTGTTCAGGGAAAACATCATTAACACTGGAGCCATTGGTATGGTTATGGTGTACACCACCATTGGAGAGCATCATAGTGTTTGTTTTTTGTAGTTTTCTCATTGCTTTCAGGTACGTTTTTCTTTCTTCAACGGTTCCTTGACAAAGGACAAACAAATCTTTATGCAATAAAACAAATATTTAAAGACAATCAAACTTGCAGACTTATGCCTAACACATGTTGGCTGTTAATTGTCCACTGCAGGAACTTGGAGACAGTGACATCAATGCCCAACCTCTCCACCTCATTAAATAAGAGAATGCTTTGCAGCAGGGCAGTCACTTGGCATGCATAAGCTAATTGAGATCAGAGTAGTAGCGGTGCCAACTATAGTAATTTTTCAGCGTCTTTAGAGATCCCTAAAGTATGGCACATACATATGTACAAATTGCCAAATTACCTAAACTTCAGCTTTAAACATTACATAGGGTCCAGTATCTTTACTGTAAGAACATGCTCTATAGCACTGATAGATGAAATACTAATTTTATCTAGTAATTGTTTTGCCAGCCCAAAGCGCCTGAAGACAGACCAAACGAGAGAGGTGAGGCTAAATTCTGGATCAGGATTACAAACCACACTATGTCATCTAACACAGAGAATTATAACGGATAGTAAGTTATATAGCCATATATCCATTACATGATCGTGGTATTTTTTATGCAAGTAAATAAGTACATGAACAGCTTCCCGTCTTTATTCTATTCATCATATGAGACTTATATTCTACACATTACCTAGGCACTTTATGGTGATTAGGGAACAGATACAGAATCTGCATTCCTATAGTGATGGAAATCAAACTGGGAAATGTTCCAGGATGTCCTTTTGGGAGAGCCTTAAAGCCCAACAACGGTCATCCAACAGCCTGTTGGGCGATAATTTGATCGTGTGTATGCACGATTCTACAGCCGATTTCCAATTGTTGTCCAACAGAAGTTGGACGACGAGACTAGAAAACTTGTGTTGGCCAACAAGGCGTTGGCCGATTGTTGGCTCATGTGTACAGAAGCTGGCCAACAAAAAGTTGGAAGTGCAAACATGCATGCTCGGAATCCAGGAAGTGTTAGGTTGTGTAACCTGTGTTCCTGATTCACAAATCACATTCACCTGAACTTCCTCATTATACGCTCGTAACACGTCACTACGTTCGGCTTTGTTGGCCGATTACTTGACTCATGTCAGTACGCTAGACAAAACCGCCGTCGCCCAATTTGAACAAAAGTTGGACGTTTGGTTGGCCAACAATCTGCGCATGTGGACGAGGCTTTAAAGACTGTGTTCAAGATACCTACCAACCCACCGGTTTAATTAATAGTATAGGCACCATTTAGTGACACTTTAAAGTGGAACTAAGCCCATCAATTTAACTGTTTCCCAAAACAGTTGCATTCAAGGTATGCTATGAATTATAACTGTCACAGTTGCAACTCAAGATCAAAGGCTAAAATGGCAGCTCCCTTGGATATAAAGGATACATTTTGTAGAGTAAGTAAAAATAGGGCTGCATCGACTATATGTGTTACTGATCTGCACCAGAGAATGTTCAGGCCTCCTGTCCTACCAGGCAGGGCTGTGCTATTTATTAAAAAATCTTGGTACTGGATGAACAACTTTTTTGGCAGTTAAAACAGCTCCCATATGTTTTCCACCTTTGTATTTAAAGAGGAACTTTACTCCAACCCCTCTCCCCATCCTCCCTTACCTGGTATGCTGGGTTTTCTTTAAAAAATATACTCACCTGCCCAGCATTGTTCTGCAATGATCTGCTGTTTTAGGGGTGCTGCTGTCACACACTGCCACCTTGGTCCTCTTAAGCCGGCTGCCTTTCCCAGGTTCAGGCAGGTTGGCCTGCTGACACATGGGGCTCTGCAGCCCCCCCTCCCCTTCCCCTCTCCCCAGCAGCTCTATGAATGGCCTCCGGGAATACAAGACAAGATTATCCCAGGGGGCTTCTGAAGCATGACATGCCATTCAAGCCTAGGCCAGAATGTTGAAGGGGGCTCAATAACATAACACTTTCACCAAAAAAAGTTAACTATTAATTGGTGGTGATGGACCCAAAGTCAATTTGCAAAGCAAATTTTGCTTTAATTATCTGAAATTCAGCTTTAAACTGATTTGTGAGTTCATGCAATGCATTATTATCATGATCTTGAGAGATCTTGGATTTACCTTCATCATATTTATAGCTGTCAGTGATGTCTTCTCGTTCGTCCGCTCCAGCACACTTTGTGCTAATATGATTTCCAATCAAATGTGGATCACAAAAATGCTTTTCTTTTTTGGTTCCATATAATGTCCATGACACACAATCTGCATTCACCATCGAAAAGACAAATGGGGAATCATAGTTCAGGTGGACCTCCCCTTCTCTTATGGCTTTCACAGAGGTAGGGCCACAGCAATAAATACCTGGAGGAACATAATAGGTTTATGTTGAGAAGCATAGTTAGCATGTAATTGGTAACAAACAATTACAATATGTGTTCTTCATACCATCACTTGTCTCCTGCGGGGTTGGATCTAGAACTTGCCATCCTTCATAGCCTGGAGGTAAGTCTTTTCTTGCCATCCAGCACTCACACCACACATGGAAGTTCCTAGGTTAAAAAGCAATCCTATAATTCCAGTTAAATTTAGGGTCGAATAGTTTTTTTTTTCAAAAATCATAAGACTGAAGATTGAACTCCTCAATCAAGTCTAATTGAAGTCATAGTACACAGTATATCATTATGCAGTCACACTCTAAGAGCAGCATTGTTGATTGAAACATTGTGTAGGGAGGCACTGGAGATCCAGACCGGTCTGCTTGGTAAGAGAGGAGCAGTCTGGCTCTCTTCTGCACAGGGTAGTTTGGTATTGTTGTAAAGCATTCACTCAAAATAATAATAAAAACTACCTACATTCAGCTTTAACCTCTTACCGCTCATAGGGTGAACCTGTACATCCTTAGGTTTCAGTGGTTATACCATGGCCTTGTCTGTCACAATCCCGGTATATATTTTTTTTCAGCTGGCAATGCTGAATAAAGTAAAAAAAACAATCCGAGCGGCTAAATAGCTCCCAGCGCGCAGCCTGAGACTGAAGACTGCAGTTCTGTTGGTTTACCATAGAAATGACCGAGGACCGGAACTTCCCCGATCATCTCTATGGTCTATGCGAACAGTCCTGCGCTAGGGTATGTAAGGTCCACTATTTGAAGCATTTGAAAAGCCTTTATCCTGTCCATTAGACTTAGCACACTATACATAGCACATGATAACCAAGGCTCATTGTTTCTCAAAAATTCTCACTTATCTTCCTTGCCTAACTTAATTAGAGTAGGCCACATCAAAGAGGGAAAGGAAGCAACATGTATGCTACAAGGATCCACATATTTAGATTCCTGAATAGCATGTGCACTTTTATGATACGTGTCTTACCAGATGCTGTCATGACTTTCCCGAGGGAGCTTTTTGCCAGTGGAATCATAATACTCATCAATAACAAGATTACTGTTGGTATCGTGAGCAGAATTGAAGTTGGTTACAACCCGACATGGAATTCCTAAACATCTCATCACTGAAAAAAACAAGAGAACATCTAAGGTACTGCAAAAATATATCTAGTGCCCTGAAATATCAGCAGGTTCTTGTCTATAAATACCTTGATAATCTTGTAATGATTATTACATTGCTAGACATTGCACATATTTTATGATATAGAAGATTATTTTTTACAAGTTGTTGACTGGACAACTTAGATTGTCCATGGATTGAAAGACAGAGAACTTTATTCCTTACAGTCATCCCATTCTAGTAACACAGTGGAGTTAAAACAAAATATTTGCAGGAGTTTAATGATTCATTATTCAAAAATGTTGGTGTAGAGTGGAACTTCAATATAAATTTTGGATAGATTCGGGAAGGGTTGGAATCTCTATCGGGTTTTTACTGTGGTCACCTAAGAAGGATGTGAGGACAGATTGTTTCATCAGTATATACTATATTAGAAAAACCAGAGATACAGACATCAGTAATATATTTAATGAAAAAGGAAAGTATTAATACAGTGGTTCCAAAACTGCAACCCTATACTTGCGTTTAACTAGTGCTTGGGGACTATACCTCTCTCTGTCAGTAATGATGGAGCACTTTTCCGTCCGATGATGCCAACGATGAGGCACAATTACCTGCTCCTGAAACCAACAATGGAGTGCTATTTCTTCCACTGACACCAACGATGGGGCACTATTCCTCCCACTGACACAAACAATGGGGCACTATTCCTCCCACTGACACCAACGATGGGGCACTTCTTCCCACAGGTGCTAAGCCATTTTTTTTTAACTCCAGCTGACCACAATCTGACTCTGATGCCCTAAAACCTTAAAGATGTTGAACTTGCCCTTTGTTTAAAAGTTTGAAGATTGTCGAGTTAGAAACTCCCATCAGGTTTTTATTGCTGTCTATATCTATGCTGGGGGAATGTGCTCTGTTTAATGAACTACTGTCTTTGTGATTGAAAATAGGAACAATGTCCCCAGTGGGGACATAGATAGTGATCAACACCTGACAAGGGCTTTAACCTCTCTCCAAAATAGTAAAAATTGTTTTACTGATGTCTGTGTCCCTGTTGTCTGGACTTTCCCTAATGTCTTACCATGAACACCACTATGCATAAAACAGGGATTCTAGCTATTTCCTGCTCTATCCAAAAAGTTTTGGTTATAGTAAGGAGTATGCCTTTAGATCTAGTTAGTTAGATTAGTTATGGTATGTCAGAAATGTTACATGGGATGATTTTGCAAATGGTACACTGTACAATGAGCTTGGTCCAAGCTTGGGTTCAGATTAAACCCAGAAGGAAGCTGTCACTCCAGCCCAATCAACTGTGGCCAGGGCATTTCCTACACCGTATCCATACCTGTACAAAAGGGTGGGGATGCTTGTGACATTATTGATGGATCTGGACTAAATCCAAGCTCATCCTTACTTATGATACTTGGGCAGTGGCAGACATGGAATTGTTGGGAAATGTTAGTGTGTAATCAGTGTTCTCTTTTCTTCATAGAAAAGAAGGTCACCCTCTTAAAAAAAAGATCACTGTGTTTTTTGGAAGTGAAGGTACATAGTAATAATTATACCCAATTTGTTTGAGTTTCAATATCAGCCTATTTATGAACAGTTTTTACTTGACCAAGCTTTTAATTTCTTCACCTATATCTGGTAATGAAGTCATCTCCCACTAATCACCTGTTTACCTTAGGTGTCTAAAAGTCCCAAAGCTTGTGATATCCTTAAAATGGAACTTCACTCTCTCAATCAACAGGGGCTATTTTGAATCCTAGCATTAGTAAATACATAGGAAGATATATTACATTTACTTTTTAAAAACTTTTTCTTTTACATTTTTTGGTTACTTCCTGGTTTCCAGGCCTAGGCAAATGATGTCATACATCCCAGGAGTCGTCAGGAGGGGAGGATGGTTTTCTCAGGTAAGCACACCCACCTGCCTGCATGCATGAGCTAAAGGCAGATGGATTCCAGGAAGTAAATGCTACATTAATTATCTGCCTTTGCTCAAGATGGCCACTGCCAGACATGCTAGGGGGGTTCTTGATTGCTCAGCAAAATAAAGCATGGAGACACAGATGAATGGGTGAGTTTGCTTTGAATATTACAAAAAGAATGAAATAGCGTTTTTGGTTTGTGGTGCTCAGACTCAGTGCAATTCCACTTTAAATGTATTACAGAACTAAAGCCAGCCTTTTTTATGAATATACATTACCTGTGCACATGACTGCCGCAAAGACCCAGCACTGGCCATATTTGACAGGATAGCAGTCTGCTTTATACCATTGTCTTAAAATGGCAATACTGCCATTCCATAAGGAAGGGCTGGTGCCATTTTCGTAATCCTCACTCCAGTTTCCTTGAAGTACTCCATTATCATCATTAGAGTTAATCTAATTATTAGAAAACAACAGTAAGTGCAAACCAGTAAAGAATATACCAGACACTCAATTTAAGACACATACGTAAATAGTGCATATTTGCTGAACACATTTTATATAGGTTATTATATAGCTTTATTGGCATTAACTTTTGAAGCATTTTTAAGTTGTGGAACAAAACTACTCTTAGATTGGTTAGCTAAAATGTACCACTTAGAATACAAACTGGCACAATAACCATTCAACAGCTAATTAATTATTTTCGCATTTATCTATTGGCACCACTAAACAATCGATAAAGTTCTGGAATCCAATTGCACTGAATGCACATCGACAGGATTCTACAATATTTCATTATAGCTGAGTAATATCAGCTTCTGAGCCACATTGGAGTACCAGAATCATCTTTCCAAAGCTGAACTCTAGGTATTTCTAAAACTCCTGGTATCTCCCTTCCACTGCAAGGATTTAATGTTTGTTTTGTTTAGTTGGGTTGCAAGAAGCACAATACTAAGGGCTCTTTCACACGGGCAGCCAGAGGATGGTAAACACATGTGGTTGAGGCACGATTTAACCACCCCCTGACTACCCAGCTAAATTCTACTATTGCTGCCGGATGGCCTTTACACATTAAGTGGCCATGGTAATTTTAACTTAGCTTGCAGAGTTTGACAGGTGGCACTGCCTGTCAAAGGCACCTATTAAGGTCAATGGGATTGTTCTGCAACCATGAGCCAAATGCTTGGCTTGCAGTTGCAATGTGGTATTTTAATAAAAATCCCCCTTGACATAAAAAAAGACATTCAGTAGGTGGCTTGATTGACCACATAAACGCCTGGCAGCCGCTGCTCTACCACCCCACCACAGCAGCCAACACTTAATGCCAAGGCTCCCAGGATGTGGGAGCGCCAGGGATGTGGGAAGGTGGTCATTCATTGCATGTGATGATGTCAAAGAGTTGTGACTGGTTGAGCAACAAAGAGGAGTGGCTTCTGAGGACAGGTTGTCTGGCGAGAAGTAAACCTGCAGGAGCAAGGAATACCTTATCTCTTACCCCTAAACAAAGCAAACAATAAAGCCCACGCACTGTAGGGGAAGTGGGGATTGCATGGCACTACAAGGTGAAACTTTAGCAATACCTGGAGTTTGACTTTAAAGAAGAACTCCATGAAAAAATGTTATTCTCCCATTCAGTGGGGCTCTGCCTGCACTGCAGGGGTTAACTGCTTATTTTGTCTAGGGGTGCAAGAAAAAGCTGTACTTACTCTGTCCTTCGATCCTCCAGTAAACCATGCTCCCCCACTTCTAGCGGTGGACTGTTCCTGCCATCCTCACGTCCAGAGCCAGTCTATGGGCATGATGACGTCAGGAACAGTCTATTAACAAGACCGCTAGCGTGCAGGGGGACACGAGCAGCAGGGGCCGATCTTGCGGTTGGCAGATTAGGTAAGTATATCTCCTCTCCCCTAGACAAAAATGAGCAGTCAACTTAATCAGAAGAACCCCCATTCTTCTTTAAGTGTCCACTGAAAAATACTATTTCAGTTATAGGTGGGGACTGGTAGGCTAAAGCAGCCTCTGACTTTCTGGTTTTCTATATACTATATCTTGTAAACAGCTACATTTTTTTTCCATAGTTTCCAACTCTTTTCCTGTCCACCTGTGAGTTTTGGGTGTTCCCACCAAAGTTTGCAACCTTTGTAAGTTACGGCATGTCGTGTTTTATTTCCATGTTATGCAACGAATTAAAAAAATTAGTGAGGACGGAACTCACTGATAATAACCAGAGCAAGTGTGGAGACCCTGCAACTCTAGGACAATAATCTTAACTGCGTCCTCAAGAGATATAGACTGTTTGGTATTTTTAACTTTCTAGCATCTGCCCAAAACTGAAATATTTTAAATGAGCTCCTGTGAAAAGGATTAGAAGCTCATGCTGCATTAAAAAATCCTGCAATGCAAACATTTCTTTCAATAAATATACTCCTAATAAGGAGCTCTGAAAAGGGGAAGGCCTAACCAAATAATGACTTCACCCTGTGATCTAATAAAATAAGTTGGTGGACATTATATAATGTCACCGATTAACAAACTTGAAATCAGAGCAATCCAAAGTGCAGTGTTATAGATTACATATCGAATGGTTTCGGTTCTCTTTACTTACTGAAATTGTATACTCACCATGGCGCAGACTACTCGACTTATGTATACTGCAGTATTTCTACAAGATAAATCCTTAAAAGCATCTTTCAGGTAGTTTAAATTCTTGTCCAACAGCTTTAAGCTTATATCCAAGATATCTTCTTCAAACTGTAATGGAAGGTCAGCTTAATATTAGTATATGGCGCTACATCATATATATTAGAAGTGTTATTACAAGAGAACACCAAGTACATAGTTTTCTAGAATACATTTGACAAATAAAGGCACCAAAAGAATATTCTGAGATCTAGTTATGGCCCCTGACCTACTAGTTGCCTTTTTTTTTTACACGTTTGCAATTACAAATATTTTTTCCCATTTGCTGAAAATCAGGGGGAAAGGGGGGGGGGTGCTTAATGAGTTATTACCCTTTTGGTTGTGTTAATTATTTTCGAGGGGGCGTGGCTAGCGGCTCACGGCGACAGAAGTGCTCAGGAAGAGCTCCGACCGAGCACCAAGAAAATCAGAGCCATCCTGACGTTACACAAGGGGAAAAGAGGGGACACACCATCCATCATCCTCCCCACATCAAGCCCTTCAACCCGATACCAAAATCGGGAGAATCGGACACCGGACGCGGAGATCGCGGTACCGCCGACCCGAAATTGAGGCCGCGGCTTCACTGGAGACTAGGCCGCGAGATCTACGGCGGGGTAAGCACATTACTATCACTACCCCACACCCCAAAAACTGATCTATACCCCCTCAAAATCTTCTAAATCAGCAGGGACACCCGGGAATCACCCAGGGCAACCCAGAGAGCTCATTTAAAAGACTGGGATCTGGCCGCGGCCTACCAGCCACAATCAGAGCCTCACAGTTCCAGAATACTCTCCTGCTATTAAACTTCCCCTTATCCTACCATCTCCAAACAACCAACCCCAAACCTACAGGACGTGAGATTAACCAAAACCCAAGACACTGAGCCCACATAATCAATCACCAGCACACAAGCTGACTGGGCCTGAACTTGAGACGCAAAGACTGAGCTCAAACACACAACAACACTGACTGCAACACATCTCTGAGAAGAATTTGATTACAAGCTATACCATCCTGCTTCAGTGCTGAAAAAATTCAATAGAAAAACCAGAGGAGTTTAAACCCCTGCTGATACAACAAGAAACATACAGTAATATCAGCTGACTACCTCTTTACAGTCACTTCGCTCCTACATACAACTACTGGCTCACTTCTTAACACCATACAGACAAAACGCTAGAATGTCACAATAACCAGTAACAAAGGGAAACCACATGTCCTTCACCAGCAACTAGGATCACCAAACAAGATGGGGAAACCCCAAAAATCCTTATCCCACCCAGGATCACAAACTAGATCCCAACGCTCATTAGCGGGTACATCCGGACAGGACATTGCTGACATATTTAAAAGTCACTCACAAAAGGGGAAAGAACCTGCAATCATGAAAAATCACACACAAGACTTCACAGACGATGAGGACTTTGATGATGATGCTTCTGCAATCTCAGACAGAACAAATAGAACAAACACCAATCAAGACCAACCCCTCACAATAGGGGAGATGACAGAAATAGCGGCGGACATCAAAAAATCTTTCACCACCGCGATAACAGACCTGAAAGCAGACATACTGGTCCTGACGGAACAAATAGCAACAAATGAGAAAGCAGGAAAACACAGAGACAGAGCGATTAAAAGGCTGGAGTCTGTTACCTCCTCCCACTCAACACACCTCATAAATATCAACAGACAAATGGAAGACCTCGACAACAGAGGTAGAAGAAACAATATTAGGATTAGAGGAATACCCGAAACCATAAACTCTGAAGAAATAAAATCAGTCCTCACCTCCATCTTCAACAATATCTTAGAAAG
>BLSH010011003.1:850668-865001 GCA_018402905.1 Glandirana rugosa
TTCTAAAAAAAATGACTCCATCAATTTACTCTGTAAAATCGTCATGAACTCTTGTAGGGGTAGTGTACAGAGTGTTTCAAGAGATCACGGGGAATTACCACGGGTAACTCTATCAGTATGGACTTAATTCACCATTTCAGGTAATATCAAGAATCATTCCGTTTTCAAGTAGTAATCGTCATTCAGGTATCGACCGTCGTATTTATGCACATTCAGGTATCGGGGGACCTTGGGATTGACCCGAGGGTGTTCCCACCATTTTATCGTTTCACCTTTACCGTAGGAGTCATCACAACTCGCTTGGGCCTGACAACCCGAACGATTTTTGAAATGTCCGGGTCCGGGTCCGTGCCACGGACACCCTAAAGTTCGGTACGGACCCGAACGTTACAGTCCGGGTTCGCTCAACACTACTGAGGATGCCATTTCCACTTTGCTATTTTACCACCCTTGTGGGAGCCCAGTTAGGGTTCCAGGGGGCTATGGACTTACACGTATTTATGCTGCCAGCTATGGACTTACTGCTAATGATGAACTTTTGCCTTACTAAGAACTATAATGGACTTTACCACTTAATTCAGGTATGACTATCTCAATGGGCACCATTAAGGGGCACTAGAGAACTTTGTGAGACATGTGATGGGGATGTTCTCAAGTACTGCTAAAATGTCTCATTTAACTACCTCAGTAAAAAAAATCTTTATTTTTCATCTAAATTGCCTGGTCTGAAATCTTTCAAGGAGTGCATGTATCAAAAGAACGGGGCTTATCAAAGGGGACAAGAGAAGTTATAGAAATACAGTACGTGGGTCTGACGAGTAGAGAAGCTGTTCTTAGGAGGCTATATTGCCGTTGCTAAGGACTACCATATTTGTGCCACTTGCTAACATAGCCAACCAGCCAGGAAATTGGTGACAAGGCAGCGTTGACCAATACTCTGGTGGTGAAGGGGTGTTGTGCTTGGCCCATTCCTCACTACTGGCACCAACCTTGGGGCACACCTAGGGAACTAGCCCGGAGTCACAGAGAGAGATGAAGGGCCCCAGGAGGAAAACAAGCATAGAGTTATGAAAAAGTGTGTTTTCTGCAATGGTTAGTAACCTACACAAACATTGTCACAGAGAGTGAGGTGACAGGACTGCTGAGTTGGTGGAAACTGGTAAAAGCTCTGCGATATCGGCTCAGAACTGCACACCTGGGAAAAGGTGATCTCTAACAGTAATTGTGTCTGCAGTGCATTCATTTCAACAGTATAAGCATGGCCAAGGATTACAAAGTGTTACCTGTGCAACTCTGCTGGCTTCACAGTCCGGCAGTCCGGAGTGCCGCGTTAATGATGATTTCACATGATCGCAGCTCCTGCCTATATTACAGGCATTAGTGAGTGCAGTTCCACAGTGTCCCTGATAGGGCACCTTAAGCCCTGCCCACAGGGTGCTTAGTACCAGTACTGGTAACTTAATCTTGAGTTCAGGCCCCTTGTACAGGTGAGTTTACGATAAAAAAAAGGCTCCACAGGGACAATGTAATCAAATTAAAGACTAAAGCTGGCCACACACTACTTGAATTTCAACAGATTCCTGCTGGCTCTGGCAAAATTCAAGCAGTGCATAGTCCTGCTGGCACCGTATCATTTGACAAATTGTTCAATGAACTTTTGTTAAAATAACCCATTTGGAAAATTGTTAGTCGAACAGTGCCTACATCCAATGCAGGCAATGTTCTGATGTTCTGACATCCAGCAGGGGAGATACACTATTGTAGCGCCCCCATAGTGAGAGGTGCTTTATTTTTGTATATTTTTGATAGGAGAGGTAAAATTTAGTCAGGCCTGACTGTAAGTGAAGGCCTGAATGTTTTGATCTGGGCTGGGGGAGTGGATCAGGGAGTGGCTGGAGATGGAAGGAAGGAACACATCTTGGAGATTCCTCCCCTTTGAGCTGGGAAAGCTCTGGAAAGGGGGATGGATGAGGTGGTGTCACTTTCTGATGTATGACAAGGAATTAAATACAGCAATCTGCCAGAAGGGTGCAGGAGAGTTCGGGTGGAAGAGATTAGGATGTAGCTGGAGCTGCAGATCATGCATCACCCGGAAGGGGAGCCCCCATTGTGGGGGGGGGGGGTGACCTTGAGGCCTGGGGCTTGGGTGCAGCCAGGAGTGGCAGTCGGCTCCTGGGGTGGCACAAGGAAGCAGAAGAGCAGCTGAGTTCTACATTGAAAGAGACTCTTTAAAGGATCCACCAAATAGTCGGTGAATGGCGGCCCCTGGGAGTTGGATGAGAAGGCTGAGACAGGCTGGGAAGGTATAGCGTGCAGTCTGTAGAGGTCTGGGAAGCCAATCAAGGGGAAGGAATAACATTAGACTGCAAGGTAGGCCAGATGGGCCTGGAAGAGGTATGGTCTGGGAGTTGTAGTTCATCCAGTGCCCAGCTAGCTCCAACGTACTTAGCTACAAAACTGAGGGTCCATGGCTTCACAGAAGGGAGGTTGTGACCCTTACCCACAAAGTGTGGTCCTGAGGTCCTGCCAGCAGTCAGAGCAGGCCTCACCATGTGCTAGCTGCGGTGGAAGAGGAAGTGTCATGGAGGTCTGATAAATTTCCATTCAGGCCAGTGAAGCAAACAGTGTAACGGTCAGCAAGTAGTGTGCTGAAGAGAGGAAGGACAAGAGTGACGGTCAGCTAGTAGTGTGCTGGAGGAGAAGAAGTGTATATACTGGTGGTGTATATAGGAGGTCCCATGTTCAATTTCTGGGCACCCCACAGTCATCCCTTATCCCTATCTAAGTTTAACCCCTAAATAAAACAACAAAACAAAGTACCGGCCTGTTCAGTGACTCCGGGTGTGTGGAAATCGTGTGATTGAGGGCAGCGGGCAGGTGGACCACAACTGCCGGCCACTCCCAAGGGAGAACATGGCTACACTATATTGCCAAAAGTATTGGGACACCCCTCCAAATCATTGGATTCAGGTGTTCCACCTTCATGGCCACAGGTGTATAAAATCAAGTACCTAGGCATGCAGACTGCTTCTACAAAAATTTGTGAAAGAATGGGTTGTTCTCAGGAGCTCAGTGAGTTCAAGAGTGGTACTGTGATAGGTTGCCACCCAAGTCTATCAATAAAATTTCCTTGCTACTAAATATTCCATGGTCAACTGGTAGTTATATTATTACAGACTGGAAGCAACGGAGAACAACAACTACTCAACCACAAAGTGGTAGTCCACGTAAAATGACAGAGCGGGGTCAGCCGATGCTGAAGATCACAGTGCACAGAAGTCGCCAACTGTCTGCAGAGTCTATAGCTACAGATCTCCAAAATGCTGTGTGTCTTTCAGATTAGCACAACCACAATGCATGGAGAGCTTCATAGAATGGGTTCCCATGGCTGAGCAGTTGCATCGAAGCCTTACATCACCAAGTGCAATGCAAAGTGTCAGACGCAGTGGTGTAAAGCACACCGCCACCGGACTCTATAGAGCAGTGAAGACGTGCTCTCTGGAGTGACGAATCACGCTTCTCTGTCTGGCATTCTGATGGACATGTCTGGGTTTGGCGGTTGCCAGGAGAACAGTTTTTGCCAGACCGCATTGTGCCAAGCGTAAAGTTTAGTGGAGGGGGGATTATGGTGTGGGGTTGTTTTTTAGGGGTTGGGCTTGGCCCCTTAGTTTCAATGAAGGGAACTCTTAAAGTGATTGTAAAGGTTTGTTTTTTTTATTTGTAAAATAACAAACATGTCATACTTACCTGCTCTGTGCAAGGGTTTTGCACAGAGTGGCCCGATCCTCCTTTTCTGGGGTGTCCTGGCGGCGCTCCTGGCTCCTCCTGTTCATCAGGTGCCCCCCATGGAGAGGCACTTTCCATGGGGGCACCCACGCGGGCTCGCTCCCGAGTCCTGCTGCTGCGTCCATTAACACAGACAGCAGGACTCGGCCCCGCCCCCCCCACTCCCGTGTCACTGGATTTGATTGACAGCAGTGGAAGCCAATTGCTCCTGCTGCTATCAATCTATCCAATGAGGATCCGAGACAGCGGCTGGAGCTGCTGGGATCGTGCTCGTCGTTGGAACGATTGGGTTCAGGTAAGAAAAAGGGGGCTCTGAGGGGCAGCTACAGTGCAGAAGGTTATTCACCTTAATGTATAGAATGCATTAAGGTGAAAAACCTTGAGGTTTTACAACTCCTTTAAGGCATCAGCATATTAAAACTTTTGGACAAGTTCATGCTGCCAACTATGTAGGATGGCCCCTCCTTTTCCAACATGACTGTGCACCAGTGCACAAAGCAAGGTACATAAAGACATGGATGAGTGACTATGGGGTGGAGGAACTTGACTGGCCTGCACAGAGTCCTGACCTCAAACCAATAGAGCACTCTTGGGATAAATTAGAGTGGAGACTGGGAGCCAAAAGTGCCTGACCTCACAAATATGCTTCTGGAACATTCCCATAGACACACCCCTAAACCTTATGAGTAGCCTTCCCAGAAGAGTTGAAGCTGTTATAGCTGCAAAGGGTGGACCAACTCAATATTGAACCCTATGGACTAAGACTGGAATGCCATTAAATGTGTGTCTACAGGCAGGCATTCTAATACCTATATACCTATAATACCTATAATACCTGTAATAATATAACAATATATTGTATGCCCATCCACGCTATCAATGTGGATATAAGAATCTGCTAGATGATGTGATCATGTCAGTGCCACAGTCTGCACCTCTGAGGACTTCTCACCATGGGAGAAGAACTGTAGAAGAAGAGGAGCCTGCGTGTTATGTGACCAGAGCTCAGAGTTGGGCCTACTAGGTTGATTTACTAAAAGCAAATGGAATTTTCCCTAGAGCTAAGTGAATGAGCTGAAGCTCTGCTGACTTCCATCATCTATTTACAGTATGTGATTGGGTATTCATGACAAAGTTAAATTTCACCACATTCCTGGAGCTGTGTCTATGAAGGTTCTAGTAACTGTTCCACTGAACACAAAGTCTGTATGTCTATCAGTTGATGTTTGCTTGATATATATTGAATACTGTAGATTGTACACCCCTTATTTCTAAATAAAGTACAGTATATATATACAAAAAAAAAACAGTTCACTAAGCTCTTGCAAAGTAAACAACCTGTTTGCCTTTAGTAAATCAACTCCAATGTCACCATGCCATTCTTGCTAATGCAGCATATATAGTATTTGCTGCTCGGGCAGTAGAAAGGATTAATTAAGGCAATTGTGTCATATTTCCTTAAATGTTTCTTGTTAGAACAGATAATGGTAAAAGCATTTTGAGAGTAAATTAAACACCATATACCTGCCCAAAGTTCCATGGACAATGAGAAATCCATTTGTGGTTGCCTTGATAAATAAACCCGTAGTCGTTAATGATGTATTCCTGTCGCTTGGCTTCATTCTCCAAGAAGACGTCATCATCTGCCAAGTTCAGACAAGACATAAACTTGCAAATTTCTGGCAGACACTAAAACAAGTACTATCATATATATGTAACTGCCTTGATTTATATTATTTTGTTTTTATGACAATCATGTCATTTTCTTAATCCAGTCATTTTTGGATTTTTGCATTCTCATCAAGGTTTCACCAGAAGTAATTTTGTGATGTATTTCTGTTACATTACTACTGTATTTTTTTTATTGTAAAGCATATCTAAACCCAAGAGCAACTATGTAATACATTGCAGTTTACCAGTCCTTAGATGTGGTGGCT
The DNA here is from genome assembly GCA_018402905.1 of Glandirana rugosa. Classification (NCBI taxonomy): domain Eukaryota; kingdom Metazoa; phylum Chordata; class Amphibia; order Anura; family Ranidae; genus Glandirana; species Glandirana rugosa. The sequence continues at coordinate 856,392 of BLSH010011003.1, forward strand.
GCATTTTGTTTTCTTTTTTCAAACCCTTTTTTCACCTGTCATCTTGCCAGTAAAACTCTTCTTGTCCTGGGGTGACCATGTTTACTCCACATACTCTAGGAGCTCAATCACCTTAGGATAGGGCTACAAACCTCTCCCCTTCTCCTCCTCTCCATTACATAGCGGGAACAGGATCTGTAGTCCACAGAGATTACTGGGAACAATGTAATTGAGAATACGCGCAGACAGAGAGCATGGGACGTTACTAACTCACATTATTTCTGGCAGGATCAACAGGTATTTTTTGCATGTCTCGAACGGATATAAAAATGCTTTTAACAGTGTATTTATCAGAGCAAATGTGAGCAAGTAAGAGAAGTCCATTGTTAATGATCAAAAACTATCAAATCGGCAAACAATCTAGTAGACATAATTTCCCTTTCGAACGATGTAGACTTGATTTAGATCAGATACGATCAAACTAAGTTGACCAGCCAGGGTGGAAAATTATTGATCGTTTTACATTGATCGGTGACACTGGGATGCTGTGTTCAGGAATCTGATCCCCTTCTGATTGATGTTTATGAGATTGCATGGGAAAACAGAGATGTGATCAATAACTTATGGTCTGATCTTTCACATACAGATTGACAATCCACCTCCTGCGTGTGGCATATCGATCAAATGGAATCCTCTTGATAAAGTCCATGTGACAAAATGCGCCGAGGAAGTGATGTTAGATGCTGGACCGGAAACCAGAAGTGGGGTATCCTCCATGTTTGTTCATACCAACTTCTCTGTATGATATAGCAGTTACATTTTAGATCAATGTATGCACATTTTTAATATAAATAAAGCTTTATTAGTGATTTCTACACTATGGAGTTGGTTTTGTGCTTCCTTCCATGAAATTTAATGGAACGATCCAGGGGACTAGTAGATGTTTAGAAAGCGGACTTGTGGGAAGGGTGGACACCTGGTGGCCTTTATATATATTGCATCTTGCCTGATATGACCCATTAATATCACAGGGTCTAAATAACTGGTGAGAGTCCATTTAATATGATATTTGCTGCACGGTGGTGAAATAGCGGTGGGAAGAGCAAATTTCACTTTTCTGTGGATGCTTTGTGGACTGAACCTTTTTATGCACAAGAGTGTGGACATGAGGACTATTTTTGGAATTGTATTGTATTTTCACCAATTTATTAACATGTTTGTATAATTGTATTTACTGGATGTTTATGACACTATTGATTGTTGGTGTATTATTTTGATTGTAGCGCTGGTATTATAACATATTGATCAAATGGGTTTTCAACCACAGGTCAATTAGTCCTATCAGGAGAGATTGGAAAGGCAATCGATCATTTATTGAAGCATGTATGGCCATCATTAGGGTACATGCACAGAATATGAAAATACATCAGCTAGTAAGCAGGATGTGGTTGGTAGAAGCTGGTAGCAAGATCCAGCAGAAAAAGTTCTTTATACGCAGTATGTAATGTGTAAGCAACATTTCCATGTGTGCCAAGTAAATGGCCCTGTTTCCTGGACATAAATAGATTTTCAAGAAACCTTCAGTTGCTAGGATACAAGTGGCTCTTGCAATAGTGTACATTTGTACTGTCCATTGTACACATGTAAACAGACACAGATTTTAATGGTTGCAGGCCAAAATCAATTTTGATTGGTTGTTATGATAAAAAACCTTTTTATTCTTTTTTAATGAATCCGTTATGATACTATGTAATGTAATAAACATAAAGAAACTGTATGTGCAACCACACCAAAAATCACGTGTGGATAGCTTCACTTTTTTTCCAAATCATTTATATTCAGTAAGGGCCTAGAGCAGGGGTGCCCAAACTGGCCTTTAACTGGTCTTTGGAGCACTATTCCTCCCATTATCACCAATGATGAGGCACTATTCCTCCCACTAACACTAATGATGGGGCACTACTCCTCCCACTAACACTAATGATGGGGTACTATTCCTCCCACTATCACCAATGATGGGGTACTATTCCTCCCACTAACACTAATGATGGGGCACTATTCCTCCCACTATCACCAATGATGGGGTACTATTCCTCCCACTAACACTAATGATGGGGCACTATTCCTCCCACTAACACCAATGATGAGGCTTTATTCCCCCGCCTGACACCAATGATGGGGAACTATTCCTCCCACTAACACTAATGATGGGGCACTATTCCTCCCACTATCACCAATGATGGGGTACTATTCCTCCCACTACCACTAATGATGGGGCACTATTCCTCCCACTAACACCAATGATGAGGCTCTATTCCCCTGCCTGACACCAATGATGGGGCACTATTCCTCCCACTAACACCAATGATGAGGCACTATTCCTCCCACTAACACCAATGATGAGGCTCTATTCCCCCGCCTGACACCAATGATGGGGAACTATTCCTCCCACTAACGCCAATGATGGGGAACTATTCCTCCCACTAACACCAATGATGAGGCACTATTCCTCCAACTAACACCAATGATGAGGCTCTATTCCCCCCACTGACACCAATGATGGGGAACTATTCCTCCCACTAACACCAATGATGGGGCACTATTCCTCCCACTAACACCAATGATGAGGCACTATTCCTCCCACTAACACCAATGATGAGGCACTATTTCCCCCACTGACACCAATGATGGGGAACTATTCCTCCCACTAACACCAATGATGGGGCACTATTCCTCCCACTAACACCAATGATGAGGCACTATTCCTCCCACTAACATCAATGATGAGGCACTATTCCCCCCACTGACACCAATGATGGGGAACTATTCCTCCCACTAACACCAATGATGGGGAACTATTCCTCCCACTGACACCTATGATGGAGCACTATTCCTCCCACTATCACCAATGATGGGGCACTATTCTTCCCACTGACACCAATGATGGGGCACTATTCCTCCCACTATCACCAATGATGGGGTACTATTCCTCCCACTGACACCAATGATGGGGCACTATTCCTCCCACTGACACCAATGATGGGGCACTATTCCTCCCACTGACACCAATGATGAGGCACTATTCCTCCCACTAACACCAATGATAGGGAACTATTCCTCCCACTAACACCAATGATGGAGAACTATTCCTCCCACTAACACCAATGATGGGGAACTAGTCCTCCCAATGACACCAATGATGGGGCACTATTCCTCCCACTAACACCAATGATGAGGCATCGCATAGTAGCCCATTATGTGTCACTTACCTGCAAACAAAGCCTGCAATGTCCCCTGTGCAGGCAGCGTCCATCTTCTGCCCCTCTTCCTTCCAGGGCCGTGACTGGGGCTTTGTGACTGGCCGGAGTCGCGTGACGTCACTCCCGTGCATGCGCGCGGGAGCCGCCAGTCAGGGCTTGATCTCAGTGAAGAAATGGAAGAAACCGTGCTGGTTTGGGAGATATGCAGGGCACCTACAGGTAAGCCTTATTATAGGCTTACTTGTAGGTTAAAGTGGTTGTCACGAGTTGACAACCACATTAAGTAAAGGGTGAGGCCTGACACACAGCAGTGTTGCGGCTTGCAGCCTATTCACACAGACATTGTGGGCTCCATTCCTGCAGCGTTCCTGTGGATGGTCAGCGGGACAGGCCCTGCTATCAGCAGAATTGTTTCTGAACCTGAGGGCAGCTGTAGCGATTGATTGGGGAGACCTGTGAGGAAGGAAAGCAGTAGAGGCCAATTCCAGGAGCAGAGAGCAGGAGTGTCTTCATAATCTCCAGCATCATTATCACCATCACCTAAGCAGCTGGAGTGTCTTCTGCAGCAGCTTGTCCTGTTGGGTGAGCGGGCTCAGGCCCATCTATATAATACTAATCTTGCATAATCCCATCTCTCATACAGAGTGTTAGCAGAGATCTGTGCATTATCATAGAACTGGAAGAGGCTGGAATACAACTACTGAAGTGTACTGGATTGCTGTCAGTTGAAAGCTTACCACAAAGTCAGTGATCACTGTGAAGGTTTTCTATCTACAGTAAAGTTGTTCATTTCATTCTTTGTGCCATCTTTGGAGAATCTTTGTCTACAGTTGCTACAATTGCAGCTATCCACCCTCCCCACTTTGTAGGACTCATGGTTATTACACCTTGTCATATTGAATTCTCTTAAGAACTCTCATTAATAGAGCAGGTGAATTTGTGTGAACCAATTATATTGTTCTTTAAAGTTATACTAGTTTGTTTACATTATTTGAATTGGTACTGATGTATCTGTATTCCATTGAGTAGTATCGGTTTACCTACAGTTCACTAATCAACCTTAGTCAGTCTACAATCCATTGGATTATAGTGTACGTTTATTCACTATTGATTTACATCAGTTAACCTCTGTTTGCAATTCATATTGTTGAACATTCAGTTATCCTGATTATACTCAAGTGGAGGAGTTCAGAACATAACTTTCAACAGTGAGTGAATAGAAGAGAGTGGTGACACACATTTAGTTCTTTTGTGTTTCTCTTATATTCACTAAGATTTCAAAGCTTCTTACATTATTGATACATTCATGTGTGTGACGTAAAAGCAGATTGTTAACCATTTAGCCATGTGACACAATCCATGTTCAGTTCTACTTTAATACAGCAGAAACCTAAGTAAATATTTAAGATCCTTAACATTGTGATTCCATTATTGTGTCACTTCTTAAAGGGGAACTAACTCAAATAGTGATTCCAGGTGTGCAAGAGGGAACTGAGACTGTTACTGGGATATGAACATACTAAGCAGATCCTAGGGAGGTAGTGCTACATGCAATATCAATATGCATTTTTTACCTGGTTAAAAAGAAATACAGAAAATTAAAAATATTTCGTTTTAGTACATAAGGAAAGTAAAATTGTGTAAGAAAAAAAAAATCACTTTAATGCTTTTGACATACCTGCACACCAGGGGTTGAACAGCAGCACAAATGCCCCTAGCTGAAAAACCATGGCTTTACTCCCCTTGGAAAGTTGAACCTTTAGAGTGTACTGTCCAATAATAGCATTGGGTGATGGCATGATGACGATCACTACTGATTCAGATCCCTTGGACTCCAGAGTTGCACTCCAGGCTCTTCTGTTTAATGCCTTTGTTATGGGGAATATGACTTTTGTTCCAGAAGGCTGGTCAGGCCATGGTCCTATTTACACAAAACAGTAAAAGTATTTGAAGAAGGGTGGATCAAAGAGAAGATTCATTGTTAAAGCTCAGTATTATTCAAGATGTCATATTAAATTTTTCTTTGTCATAGGATGTTATTGTTTACTTTACGAATCCCTCATGGCTTCTTGGAGGGGAATCACTTGCCTGTCTCAGCAATGCAGAGAATGTTGTCTCTCCCTTCTTCAAATCCTCTTGTTTTGAAGTGTAAGACGAATGAAAATGGCTGTCCTCTGCGAAGGATAAGACGCCTGTCGCTAAATTCTATTGTATGGTGCAAAGTGTTGTTTTTCTGGCATTGAAAGTCTGTATAGGCCACATCCAGTACTAGAAGAAAAAATAAACATACTTAGAAATACCTGATACTAATGTGTTCAGAGGGTTCATATACAATGTTTTTATGAATGTCTTACAAATGTAGATTTGAATCCTGGGGAGCATTGGGTGTTGCACCTGTTGAGGATTAAGCCTAGGTTCACACTGACAGTGTTCAGCTGAACTCGCATGATTTCATTCCTGCATGTCCGTCCTGACTTCGGGGGGTGATTTCAGAGGCATCTGTGTGGGTTGCTACACAGATGTCTGTGGAAATTCCCCCCCCGAAGTCGCCAAAAGTAGTACAGAAACTACTTTTGGGAATCTGTGCGGCCCAGCAAATGTGGTGTCGCACCGATTTGGCCGCTGCCATTGCCGGCAGTTGCCGCCAATTTGGCATGGCATTTCTCAGGCAGGTTCACTGATGGAGACAACAGTGGTTTGTTGCTTTGTAAAGTGTGTTGAAACAACCATTTGTAGTCACAGGGTAACGATGTGAGAGGCTCATCTGGAGTCAGGGACAGAGTGATGTCACCTTACAACAGAAAATGCCAGCATACCAGGGTCACCAGGTATTATAATGAAAGGATGTAAAACGTTTGGTGTTGACTCACCCTGCAACAATGGGTGCTTTGGCATATAAAGCCCTCTGTGTATGTGTGTATATTAGAGCTGCATGATTCATTGTTAAAGAATCGAGATCGCGATTCAACTCCCCTCATGATCTTAAAACAGCATTTCCTCAATTCAGTGCAGAGCCGTTCTCTGCTCACTGCTGACAGCTGTCAAAAAGAAAAAAACAGGCAGCCTGCCAAGTTTATACATCGCTTAAGGTCCTTTCACACGGGCTTGTCCATAATATTGATTCTGCTTGCTCAGCGGGGGATCGCTCCCCTGACAAGTCCTGTCCGCTCACTGTACAGAGACGGACCAAATAATTTTCTTTCTCAATCCTTGTGACATTTCTCTTCTATGTGGTGCCATTACTGACAGCATGAAATGGGAAAGTGTTTTCTTTGTTACAGTAAGTAACACCCTTTTATAATCAACTGTCTGCTGGACACCTGTTTAATGAATAATTAGATTCACCTGTAGTTGAATTCTTGTTAATTAGGATTTTGTTGTCTAAAATTTAGATTTGCTCCTAAGATTTTCAGTGGGGTGTATTCATTTAAGCAACATGTTCTTGAAAGAATTTGTTAGAAAAATACTTTTTTTTGTGTGCAAATTAACAAATCTTGGTTGCAATCAATGGGCCACATTTGTGAGAGTATTTTATAGTATAGCGTCCCATAGAAAATGTGGATTCTGAAAGGAAAGTAAAGGTTTTCTGACAAATTTTGTGGGGTGTACTAATTTATGCCGAGCAAGGAGGCAACCAACTGTCCCTAGTCATTTTAGAGACTTAGTCGCCTGACAAGTCGTCTCCATGCAGTGCAATGGAACCGTTCTAATAGGAGCGACTCAGGTCGCTCCGACTTAGAAAAAGGTTCCTGCACTATTTTCGGGGTGACCTCAGCGTGACTTGCATTGACTTCTATCGAGCGGGGCGACTTGCTTCGCCCTGTAAGTCGCGCCGCTCCAGTGTGAACCGGCTCTTGTGTTAGAGAGTCAGTTGTGTGTGTTTGACCAAAGGAGACATCGGCTAGTGTCCCGAAGAGATTCGTCTATCTGATCCTTAGTAAAGGTACTCTGCTCTTGGTGCTGTAATGAAAGAAGCCTACTTTTAATTGCTTCTACTACAAGCCAAGTCCACAGTTTGCTATTGCAAGGACTTCTGCTTCAGCTTTAAAGTAAGGAGCTTATTGTCCTTAATCTGTACATGCTACGGTTTTTGGAGTATCCCAATCAATTCCCAAAAAGAACACCCCTAGACTGGTTATTGAGCCAAAGAGTGACTGTGGATGTTTGCCTGGCTGCGGGGCAATCAACTGGGAAAATAACCTGGGCAAATTTTTAGCGGCTCCTTCGGGGGTATCGCTACACCAGTAAAGTCAGATATTCTAATCTACATATTTGTTTCAGCTCAGAAAGCACTTAAACAATTGGATCTGTTCAGCAGTAGAGGTCAGCAATGGAAGATGTACTCCTCTCAGGCCGAGGAGGTCAGTGCACCCATACACTCATCCCCCCCATATATGTGACACAGTTTACATTTATTTCAATAAAAAGCTCAACAGCATTTACACACCGGAGTTTAAAATAGAACTAAGTCCTCCCATTGAAAATGTAGTTCAGCACTGAAAATTTGGTGAATCTGCACTTGCAGTTTTTTTTCGGTCCCCCCACAATATAAAACAAATACCTATTGATCCTTCCAGTGAAATCCACGTAAACCAGTTTTCTTTGATGGTGTGGCCACAGTGCTGCACTGCTCCTGTATTCTAGTGTTATTCTTAAATAAACTGTGCCTGATGGAACTTCTGTGGGATGAAAAAATGTTGCAGAGGGCATGGGTATCACATACCTCCCAACTTTTTGAGATGGGAATGAGGGACAGCTATTAGCAAAAGGATGTAGGTATAGGACACACCCCCTGCAAGGAGAATTATGCAAAAAAAACACAAGTGCATTTTTTTTTTACCACTACTATTCCTTTATATTGGCCTTTGAAATTTGTAAATGCAGCAATTTAGAAATTGGATGAAAGGTTTAGGAAAAGCTAAAAGTGCATTTTATATACAACTATATAGATCAGACCAAAATGAGGGACAAATAAGGGGGGAAGAGGGACAGTGTTCCAAATCAGGGACAGTCCCTCGAAATCAGGGACAGTTGGGAGCTATGGTATCAGCATTGTCACTGCTGATTCACAGGTTTGTCAATCAGCACTTAGCCACATCTAGTCCTGCCAACTTGTTGGATTGACAACCTCTGCTGTTGATACACCTTTACTGTAAGCTGCAGTGGTTGAGAGGTGGAGTGTGTGAGACACACATGAAGGAGGCATTTAAGTGAACCTGTTGCTTTGCACAGCAGTAATAACAATGGCACCTGTAGGCTAATAAACAGAACTAAACAATAAATCAAGGAAACTACCTGTAATGTCCCATTAATTCTAATTAAAGTGGTTGTTAACTCTGGACAACCACTTTTATCTACAGGCAGGGGCGTC
>BLSH010011003.1:871608-885581 GCA_018402905.1 Glandirana rugosa
TTCGTCTCTCCCCATGTGAACGGTGCCGGTTTTACGAAACGTTGTGCCACACCGTTTTGTACAGACGTGACAACCCAAGTCACTCGGGATTACGGACGGCTCCTCCTGTCACCCTGTCTGCTCCCCTCCTGTCACTCTGCCTGCCTGTCACAGGGGTTAAATAGTCCTATTTCTTCCCCTGGCCCCCAGCTGATTCCACAGAATATACTGAAATGGCTGAACAGCCTTATGGCTCATTTACACATGTGGTGCCCTCTGAAGAGCAATCCAAATTTGTATTGTTCTTCAGAGGGCATTTGGCAGGCAGTGAGGAGGTGTTTTATCACCTCCTCACGACCCATTTAAACCCCACAGCAGCACCCTGCAATTTGATGCATTGCACACGGATGTGGGAAGCCCCAATTCACTTGGATGGGCCACATTTGGCAGGCATTAGGGCTCACTGAACCCAACAGTGCAGACATGTTTTGCCACACCGTGTTGCAAAGCATTTTGGCCGTGGCAAGTGTACCCCTCTCTGCTTCCTTTTGGGCTTAAGGGGTGGATAGCAGTTAAAACACAGCTCAACCTCTCATTTTTACTGTCCCCAACCACAAGTGTAATTTCTGAAGAGTGATCCACAGTGGATTATGTTTTAGAGGTATTTGACAGGTGGTGAAGAAGCGTTATGTTGCCTCCCCACCACCTGTTTTTAACCCCTAAAAACCCATACCACTGTGCTGTAGCCATGTGCATTGCACACAGTAACAGCACAGCCCCATTGAGTTAAGCAAGCACAGTGCCTTGCACACTAAAATGTTCGGGTTTGGCTTGAAGAAAATGTGGCAACCCTATTCCCCGGTGGGATTGTAGAGCCCGAAAGAGCCGCAGAAGGTGGTGTGGGTGTCCCCTCTCGCTGCTTGTAGAAGTAATTCAGCAGCCAATTAGCCGCTAGGATAGCTTTTACAAGAAAGCTGACCACCAGCTAAAGAAAGAGCAATACCGGGATGATGCCTGGAGATTCAGGCATCATCCCAATATAACCACTCAAGGTCCAGTGACATACCGGTATGTTGCTGGTCATCAAGTGATTAATACATTTGTTGCAGCCATAGCAACAGAATGTAAAAGAGTTTTTGTGAATTTGTTGCAAAGTTTCACATGTAGGGCAGCCTATTGAAATGAATGGGCTGCCCTAAGTTCAACATGCAAGATCGAACCCGCATAGGTGTGAACAAAGCCTTACTGTCCTGGATCATTACAGGTAACACAACTGTCTGAGCAGTGAACATTGCAACATGGGAAAATACGTAGCGAAACCAGATTCTTATTCTTGGCATTAATTGCTTCATGAGATTAACCACAAAGCTGGCTGAGTCATTTGTATCCAAAAAGTGAACAGACTGATATACATTTATATAAATTTCAGAGACAAAACAACAATTAGTACTGAAATAATTTGAAATTAATTTTAAATCATTTTGAAAATTATGTCTAATGTATTAGTATGTTTGTTTTCGCCTGCAAGTACCTGGAGCTGGTAATTCTTACTGTTGGACTTTTGGTGCTTGAAAGAAATGAAAAAAGAAAAATACCTCAATATATCCTCTCAATTTTCCCTTCGGATATTCCCCTTCACTTCCTGTCTCTGTGAATCAATGGAATGTGACTGTAAGTCACTCCAAGGTGTCTCTTAGACTGTGATCGCTGGAGCAGGGGTCCACATTAGAATACTTCTCTGTACCTTGTATCATGATAACAGTGTTTTTTTTTTGCATTCATTTCCTTCCTGGTCACAAAGGTCATCAGGATGGATAAGGCGGATGAATCTCCCTTGCTGGGATACAGACAGCAAAAACACCTAACAGAGGGTCTAACATTTACCTACTTTAAAACCCAAGGGCCCATTCACACACGTAAGCATTAGTTCCCCTTTTAGGAAGACCCCTCCCCTGAGTGATGCCAATGAGTGGAGTTCTGTGCCCTATAATCTGGTGTGGGTGGGGCCCTGAGCAGAAGGTGGATGGGAACTGGCTACCCCTGACTTAAAGCATGTAGGTTTGAAGCCTGGATAGTATTAGGCCTTCTGGCCCAAGGCCAAGTGAGAGACTCCATGTGAGGACAAACTTCTGGGGGACTCCTGAAAAAGCATTTGGGAAGATGGCGCGACTTGGAGTTGGTGGCACTGATGTGTTCTGCTCTGTAAATGGGAAAAAAGGTGACATCGAGAAGCTGTTATGCCAGGTTCTTGACCATGTTGTTATACAGTAAATTGTTGAAAAAGCTTCCTGTGTGGACATTCTTTTTTTTTAAGAAGATGGGCCTTGGGCTGTGAAAAAGGGGGATGGGGGGCCTTAGGCCTGGAGGATGTGGGATACAAGTGGAGTTTCTCCTAAAACAGGTATGTGCCTATCCTATCGTGAAAATGCAGTGGCAGAGCCCCTGGCCAGCTTGCTGGGAGTCCAGGTCCCTTACACACCTATGTGTTGGGGTAACAACAATGTTACCACAATTCATGTTAATGCACTATACATGTGTTAGTGTGCCATTTTTAATGGCACCCCACTAAGTAAACACACACTTATGTTGTGGTGTGTTGTGTAGCTAAATATGGATGTATGTCCATTCTAGTGTGTTAACTGCTTTATTGCAATGAACCTCAACAGGTGACATAATGCATCCTAATGTAGAGCACAAATCGGATTGGCCTAACATTTTGATCCCAGGTTCTATTGCCTAATAAACAAGCAACAGCCAGGCACACAACATTTTTAAGCTTAGAGTCCATGAACAGGCCGTGCAGCTCTTTTTTTGTTTTTTTATTTTGGAGTAGAACTTGGATGGGGTAGGGGTGAGCCTAGGGATACCCCAGAATACTGAGCAACAAGCGAACAGGAATCCCAAAACAGATGCAGTCCTGAATGCAAAGGGTAGCAACTAAAGATCTTCCAAACTCTATTGATCCAACAGACAAGTACATACTGTTTCTAGGAAAACAAGTGTATAGGCGCTACAACCTTCCCACATAAAAGCTCAACGCGGTGCTCAGACCTTGAGGCTGCTGACACCTCCAATGTACCAGAGTAAGGAAAGGGCTGGTCAGCACTCAGGATGACATCCAAAAAAATAGTATTTCTTTATTTAGTAAACATGTGCAATGCTGTAAAACAGCCTACGCTTTTTGGACGTTGGTTCTTAGACATGGCTAAGGACTAGTGTATGGTATGCCAAAATCAGGTACCCCATAAAAAAACAAACTAATAATTTTAACATTTCCTATTGTCCTGTTTATAAAGTAAAAGTAAAGCATGGTATTTGTATTAAATCACCATTAGATGGCAGCATAGAGTTAAAAGCCTGAATGACAGAGAGCACATAATATAGCAGGAGGGAACCAAAACGACAGACCTTTGTTTCTGGTGGGAACAGAATAGCAGTTGCTGTTCTGTATCTCAAACTGAAAGGTAATGGCTTTGTCATTGCAGGTAAGATGGAGCATATTTAGGGCCATAAACAGGGCAGAAGTGATTTAATTTACATCCCAGTGATCAGTAAAGGCTGCTCTGTGATTAAATACCATATTAGCACATGTACAATTGTTTAGTATATTGTTATTATTATAGATATAGATGTGTATTATTATGTAACAACAGAATAGCAGTTGCTGTCCTGTATCTCAGACTGAAAGCTTTGTCATTGCAGAAACTTTTCAATAAAAACACTTCTGGTTTCCCCAGGCGTGCTCCCTTTGCACATTGGAATTATTGACCATACTTTCAGCATATGTGCAACAAAATTGGCGCCCAACGTGGGGCCGGGTGAAGAAAACGAAAAAAGTCATGGGAGTGGAAAAGAGTGGTTATGCTGTCCGTGGTGAAGCTGAGAGAAGATTAAAGGATTAACTGTTGCTGCACAGGAATCGTACACAGATGGATATGGAAAAGTTGCAAGACGAAATCAGTGGGCATCTGATTCACTTGACAGTCGGTGATCTCATTAAGACTTGCCAGTTTATCAAGGCCTCCGAAGCAAGTATGGCAAAAGGTAAGACCCAGCGCTACTACATGTGGATAGTCAATGGGGGGGGGAGGAATTGGTCGAGACTGAAAGTGAAGAGGAGGTGACACAATTTCTCCAAGCAACTAAGAGATTCATCAGTGAGCTAGAGAAGAAGAGGGATAATGCTGAAGCACCAAACATCAGTGAGAAAGACCCTCAAGAGAAACAGCAATTAGCTGATTTGAAACGACAACACCATACTATGCAGGAGAAGTTTCAGGAAACCTCCAGAATGATCGAGGAACAGATAAAAGAGCTGAGTACTAAAAGCAAGGACTCGAGTGACAGTCATGCAAAACAAGAACCTATTCCAGTTACTCAGAGACTTCACCATGGTAACTTGCCAGAGGTAACCATCAGGAAGGACTTTAAGATTGTTGGTCAGATAGGTGAAAAGGAACAGAAAGACAAGCTGTCCTATACAAACCTCATGCACCAGATCGACATGGGACTACAAAAAGGGTATCCCGAGTCCAAGATTGTGGAAGCTGTAGTAAAAGCCATTAGTCCTGTCCTAAGTCTCAGAGGTATGCTGGAAATGAAGAATGGACTGACCCTTGTGCAACTTAGGAGAATCCTAAAGAGCCATTACAAGGAGGAAAATGCTTCCGAACTGTACCAGCAACTGATAAACATTTCACAGAATAGTAAGGAAACTCCTCAGAATTTCCTGTTCAGAGCGATTGAGTTGAAGGACCGCCTGTTGTTTGTCTCACAAGGAGAAGGCTCGGATGAACACTTTGGGACTGAGCTGATACAAAAGAAATTCCTAAGGTCAGTGGGTACTGGACTGAGAAGTGACCACATCAAGTTCCAATTAAAGCAGTATTTAGACAATCCTTCCATACCAGATGAGGTGCTCATAGAGAAAACAAATGAAGCTACTAATATGGAAATGGAAAGGGAACGGAAGCAAAAGAAAGCTCAGCCCAGCCATTCGATGCAAGGGAAAGAGTGTCAGTCCAGTCTTACAGTGTCCTCAGGAACCAGATGCCCTGACAATGACCACTGACAAAATATCTTGGTCCCCACCACAAGCAAGTAGCCCAACCATCCAACAGTTGTCAAAGAACAACTCTGAACTGGAAAAGCTGATGCTCCAGATGCAAAAAGAGATGATATAGATGAAAACACTCCTCCAAGCTTTGAGAACTCAATGAGATTGTGAATTTAGAGGGCCTCAGGTAACAGTGGGCATGAGCAATCAATGTTGTCAATCTTGTAAAAGAACTGGTCAGAGAACAGCCTGTGACCATTGCTTCAACTGTGGTCAATCTGGACAATTAGCGAGATACTGCAAAACAACCAGACCCAACCAGTTAAATGGGAGAGGTTGCTGTCAAGGGACAGACAGTAACTTGTGCTAGAACCAACCCCGTGTCCCAAAGTGCAACTCTTGTCGGTAGCAAATCAAAAGCTCTCAAACCACCTTCAGTCTCATGGCTGAAAGGGTGAACCCAGATCCCTTTCAAAGGATACCCAACCGCCCTAACCAAAGATTTGACCAGGTGGCTGAGGAAGTGCCAACTCACATGGACGAGTTTACCATGAAACAAAACAGCAGGTTACCGAGTCTTGTAAAAAAGTGCCTTGTGAACTGTGAAATAAATGATACTCCTGTCCAGGTCCTATGGGATACCGGCTCTCAGGTTAGCATCATCAATGAGGGTTGGAGACAGAGTGTTCTGCCTCATACAGTACTCTGATCTTTTGAAGAATTGCTTTGGCCAGGAGTCCTACTAGAAAAAGCAGCTAATGAGACTGAGATTCTATTCTCGGGGTGGATTGAGGTAGTTTTCTAGCTAACAGCAGAAAGTAACACTACCCGACAGCTAATAGTGCACCTTTTGGTATCGGAGGGAAAGGAAGCCATCCAAGTTTTTGTGTCCGTACTAGGGACAGCATTGGAACTGTCGACCACAAAAACAGAGATTCTTGTAAATCTACTACAAGCTAATGACAGGGAAACTGGTGGTATTACACTAAAGACTGGTACTAAAAGCCAAAGAATTCCGGCACTGTGACGTATCTCAGGTGTAGGGCTTACACCAAACCAGCATTGCAAGATCAGACAGTTTTGTTTGCACCTGATGAGGCCCATCATTTGCCTGATGGACTGTATATCAATGAGACATTAGTATTACTCCAAAAGGGACAATTTTCCAAACTATCCATGCCGGTTTGGAACACAACTAAGCGGGACATTATTTTACCATGTCAGACTAGGATGGAGTGCCTCAAGCCCATAAAGGCAATATACCCAGCTCAGGTGAAACTGAAACAATCAGTGAGTGTGGCCACTCACTCAATGACTCATCGGCCACAGACGTCCAGACCAGGACCAAAAGGCCAAGTAGATAACCTAAAGATGAGTCAGTCACCGGTAAGCGATGCTAATCGGGAACACTGGGACCCACCAGTGCCGATCGAACACCTACCAGAGAAGGAACAGGTAGTCAAGAAGATGTTAAGGGAGGAATGCAATGCCTTTGCCAAAGATGACTCTGATGTAGGATGTATTCCTTCCCTGCAATTGCAACTTCGCCTCAAAGACCACACACCTGTTAGGAGAACATACATTCCTGTACCAAAACCACTGCACCAAGAAGTGAAAGAATACCTGTAGGATCTGCTGAACCACGGATGGATTGCAGAGTCAAAATCTTCATATTCATCACCCATTGTGTGCGTAAGAAATTAGGATGGTAGTTTAAGACTGTGTTGGGACTACAGAGAATTGAACCAGAAGCCCATCCCCGAAGGCCATCCAATCTCTAGGATCCAAGACATGCTGGACAGCCTAAAAGGAAGTTCAAGGTTCTCGGGGCTAGACCAAGGAAAAGCCTACCATCAAGGATTTGTGGAAGAATCCAGTCGACCACTGACTGCCTTCATCCCACCTTGGGGTCTGTATGAGTGGATCCGAATACCCTTTGGCCTTAGCTCTATACCAGCTGAATTTCAATGCAGCATGGAAACCTACTTAACCAGTTGCCGACTACCCGGCATGGCTTGACGCCTGCAACTTGGTTCGTTATCGCGAAACACCGTCACCTGACGGCGGCCACGAGAACGAGTATTGTGAGCACGCGTGCGCCGCCGGAGGCGCACTCACTGTGTTCCGGGGGGCCAGGGAGCGGGTAAAGTGGACTTGATGTCCGCCGGTAACCTGCGATCACCCCCCCCGGAGCGACAGAATGGGTGTCTGTGTATGTAAACACGGATCTCTGTTCTGACAGAGGGGGAAGGGATGTCATCACAGGCTCCCTGTGTATGGGAGCCGTGATAACTCCCCTCCCCCAGCCAGCCCAGCCCCCATACAATTAGAACACACTGAGGGAACACAGTTAACCCATTAGAGCACCCCCTGCAGGTTAGCCCCTTCCCTGCCAGTGACATTTATACAGTAATCAATGCATTTTCACAGCATTGATCGCTGTATAAATGCCAATGGTCCCAAAAAAGTGTCAAAATGGTCCGACATGTCCGCTGCAATATCGCAGTCCTGATAAAAATTGCAGATCGCCACCATTACTAGTAAAATATAAAAAAATAAATAAAAACCTCATAAATAAATTCTCATCATTCGTAAACGCAGCAACTTTTGCGCAAACCAATCAATAAACGCTGATTGCAATTTTTTCACCAAAAATATGAGGAAGAATATAAATTGGCCAAAACCGATAAAAAAAAAAAATGTTTTTTTTATTTATTTTTTTTGGACATGTATTATAGCAAAATGTAAGAAATACTGATTTTTTTGCAAAATTGTCACTCTTCTTTTGTTTATAGCTGTGCTCAGAAGTGACGTAGAGGGGATCAAATACCACCAAAAGAAAGCTCTATTTGTGAGAAAAAAAGGATACCAATTTAATTTGGTTACAACGTCGCACGACCGTGCAATAGTCAGTTAAAGCGATGCAGTGCCGAATCATAAAAAGTGATCTGGTATGCATACCAAGACACTGGAAGTCTCAGCATGCGCCGACAGTTTTGGAATGGTTCCAGCGCATTAATAAAACAGCTGAGATGGAAGAACTAATCCATACAGCTAAAGACACACCAACCAAATACACCCACACATGGGCATGCTGGTTACATTTCATATCCACAGACAGATATAATGAACTAACAAGACCCAGCTCTTTGAATACGCTGATCTGAGTCTATAGTCCCCCAGTAATTCTGGCACAAACATTCACTAATACTCCCTTACGCTTTACCGAATCTATGGAGGGAAGGACCCCCCGACCCCAAACAGGGATAGAAGTCGGGGACTCCTCCATCAACATCCAAGTTGGACGATCTGACACCATCCTTGTAATCAGGACTCTCACCCTCACGACCCAACCTGGGCTGCCGTGGGGAAAGGGAAGGCGAGTAACCCTCCCTTGCCCATCACCATATCCCCCCCTGGTCTCCTCCCCCCCATCCCCTCCTTCCTGGCTATCCCCCTACCACTCCTCTTCACCCCACCTCCCCCTACATAATGAGATGCGCCTATTCACCTTCAGTCTGGGACACCAAACACAAAGCCACCCTAAAGTACTCTCTTCCCGCTGAGGGAAAAGAGATCAAGGACATTACATGCCCATTCCACTCCTACATTGACACATTCCAATCAAACATCTAGTAAGAGATTAATTCTAGCTTCTTTAATATACATGAATCTGAATCTGACCCAGTCGGACAGCTTACGTTCTGAGGATGTAAGTCCAGGCGACCACGAGATGTTCAGGTAATAAGTGATATATATGTTACTTTGTTAGTCGACCATATGTATACCACTTCTCTCTCTTAAAATCATGTTTGATTCCACGCACCTACTGTATCATTATGTTTTGTTATTGTTAGATTCTAATGTATAATGTCCTGATGTAAGATGCTATATAATGGTGATATTTCGTTACTCTGTACCCCCTTTGTAACTTGTTATTTCTAATAAAAATGTTTATTGAAAAAAAAAAAGTGCTCTGGTCCTAAACTGGGAAATCCTTCTGGGGCTGAAGTGGTTAAGGGGACTGAGGGATGAGATCTGTCTGCCATACCTAGATGACAACCTGGTTCACAGCAAATCATTCCAAGAACATGTGGAGCGTGTCCGGTTGGTACTGCAATGGAATCAACAACATGGAGTCAAGTTAATAGCTAGGAAGTGTGAACTCTTATGAAACAATGTCAGATTCTTGGGCAAAATTGTGTCCAAAGAAGGCCATTCCATGGATCCAGCAGACACTGCGCTTGTGCTGGCCTTGAAGGACAACCAGTCAAAGACTGTTGGAGAACTTAGGAAATTGCTAGGATTAATTTCCTACTATCGCCCTTACTTCCAAAACTTTTCCAGAATTGCAAAACCCCTCTATAAATTACTATCAGCGGATACAACACCTACCACAACATCAGCACCAACTAACCAGTCCAGGAAGAAGAAGAAGCCATCACAAAAGCTAAGAGGTCAGCTACCCTCACATCAGTTTATAGTCTGGACTGACCACCACCAGGTAGTGCTGAACCGGCTAATTGAGGTGTTAACTCACCCTCCAGTGATGGGCTACCCTGACTACAGCAAATCCTTTGTTCTGCACTGTGATGCCTCACAAGAAGGACTAGGAGCTGTGTTGTACCAAGAGCAAGAGGAAACGTTAAAGGTAATTGCTAAAGGGTCTAGAACTCCTGCCAAAAAGAACTATCACATGCATTTGGGGAAACTAGAGTTCCTAGCGATGAAGTGGGCCATAGGTGATAGGTTCCGAAACTACCTATACTACTGTCAGTCCTTTGTAGTATATACTGACAATAACCCCCTAACTTATGTCTTTACTTCAGCTAAACTAAACGCAACAGGCCATTGATGGGTTGCAGAATTAGCTGACTTTAATTTCACCATCAAGTATCATCCAGGAAAGAGAAATGTGGATGTACTTTTGCGTATGCTATTAAGTCCTGAATAATACATGCAACAGTGTTCGCAAGAAGTGGACCCCAAAATTATTGGGTGCATAACCCAAGCACTTCAAGTATGTCAGAAAGAAGAAATGCCTTTTGTGTCCAATAACCATCGCCCATACAACGTCAACAATTGATGGTACCCAAAAGAAGGTAGCTCAAATACCCAAAGAGACCATAAGGACAGTCCAAAAAGAAGACTCTGTGATTGGAGCAGTGTGGAAGTACAAGAGCCAAAACAGGTTCCCATCAAAACAGGAACGACAAGGTGGACCACTGGATCTCTTCATACTAATGAAACAATGAACCAAACTATACCTCGATGAAGATGGAATCTTCAGGTTCTCAATTATTGTTGCCCAAGTTGTACCATCAGTTGGCGTTGAAAGAATTACATGAAGAAATGGGACACTTAGGAGTCGAAAGGACTGTCAACCTGATCAGAGAAAGGTTATTTTGGCCACATATGCAGAGAGACGCTGAGCAATACATCAACCACCAGTGCACTTGCCTGAAAGACAAACGCCCACAGAAGCCTACTAGAGCTCCATTGAACAATATTGCCACCGCTTATCCTTTTGAGCTGGTGTCCATCGACTTCCTCCATCTTGAGACTTGTAGAGGAGGTTATGAGTACATATTAGTGGTCATCAACCATTTCACCAGGTTTGCGCAGGCCTATGCAACCAAAAACATCAGCAAAGACTGTTGCCAACAAGATATTCAGTGACTTTGTCTTGAAGTTTGGATTTCCTACCAGAATTCACCATGACATGGGTAAAGAATTTGAAAATCAATTATTCTTGGCATTAGGGAAACACTGCCACATCCAGAACTCTCACACAACTCCATATCTTTCAGAAGGCAATGGACAATGTGAAAGATTTAGTCGTACCCTGTTGTCTATGCTTCGGACCCTGTTGCCAAATTCCAAGAAAGACTGGAAAAGTTCACTTGCACAGGTAGTACATGCATACAATTGCACCAAAAGTGAAGCTACGGGCTATTCTTCATTCTTTCTACTGTTCGGAAGGTCTCCAAGATTACCTATAGATAGCATGTTTGACACTCCAGTAATGGAAAAATACAAGACTGACTCCGAGCATGTGAAAACGTGGACAGAAAGGATGGCATATCAGGTTGCTTCAAAGGTAGCTACTCAAGCTGCACAAAGAGGAAAAGAACACTATGATAAGAAGACTCATGGAGTTAAACTTTCACCTGGCAGCAGAGTTCGTGTAAGAAATCTTACTGAAAAAGGAGGACCAGGAAAACTGAGATCGTTCTGGGAAGATGCCGTACATGTTGTACGAGGTCAAGCCAGAAATTGGAAAAGGTGGAACAAGGATTCTACACCGCAATTTGTTATTGCCATGCGATTACCTACCCGCCGACCGAGATCAGAAGATACCCGACAGACCCAGTGCCGGGGCTGTCAACAAGGCAAAATTCCAAAAACTACTCAACCATTTACACAGATATCTGAGGGAATATCAGACGATGAATCTGACCATGAACAGAGAGACTATACAAGGGAAGACATAGAGTTGAATCCAGAAGCAGCAGAGTTCTACCCTTGTCAGCTTGAAATGAGTGAGGAAGTTACAGAGGAAGCTATAGAAGAAGTTACAGGGGAAACTACAGAGGAAGATACAGTGGAAACTACAGAGGACGAGCCTGTGGGTCAACCTGAGCAAACTGCATGTTCATTAGGGGATATAGAAGAAGAAAGTCCTTCACCAGGACAGCCAACAGAGACAGTTGACAGTGACAAAGGTGAGCATGAGGATGCTTCAGATGCCCTTCCTCTACGCAGGATCCAGCCCAGCAGGAACAGGAGACAACCAAAGGTTCTGACTTATGACACTTTGGGTCAACCCAGTAGTGTTGCCAGAAATGCAGCTGTACAGGTCATAGACTGTATTCCTACTCGCCCTAGCTGGTATTTAAATCCAGAATGATTTACTGAGGACTCTAAAAACTGGAAAAAGTAGTCATGTCTATTATGCTATGGTCTAATAATGGTTACTATGAGTTATTTACTTATGTCAAAGATGTTAGGTGTTACTTTCTGTAGTTAACAAAAAGGAAATGTCTTGCACTCTCACTGCAGAGATTCCAGGTCAAGCAAAAAAATAGCTTTAAGTGATGGGACTAGGTAGTTAAGGTAAAGTTGGCCGACAACAACAAAAAGGTAAAACGTATTTGGTGGTTACGCTGTACTATATTGGTAAGGTACCATTGGTATTCCACCTTATTGGAAATAGGACAGAAGTAATAAGGTGTCCCCTAGTTTCCCCATCAAACCCTATCGTTTCAATAACCTACACAAAGCTGTGTTGTGGAGGTTTACTAATGAGTTGGCTATATGCAACAATATCTCACCAGGTACATGAGCGCTCTGGACCTGGTGGGAAGCTGAGACATAACTGGGAGTAGATGTCGCAGGGAGGATGGTTCCTCCAGTAATTGGATTACTACTTAACCTTGGCTCCCTATGGTTATTGTGAAATGGGGAAAGGAATGGTTCTTATTTTAAAAGCTGCATATGTCGAGGACGACATAAAGTTTTGTGGGGGAGAGTGTATGGTATGCCAAAATCAGGCACCCCATAAAAAATAAACTAATACGTTTATCATTTCCTATTGTCCTGTTTATAAAGTAAAACTTTCTATTAAATCACCATTAGATGGCAGCATAGAGTTAAAAGCCTGAATGACAGAGAGTACATAATATAGCAGGGGGAACCAAAACGACAGACCTTTGTTTCTGGTGGGAAGAATAGCAGTCGCTGTCCTGTGTCTCAAACTGAAAGGTCATGTCTTTGTCATTGCAGGTAAGAGGGAGCATATTTAGGGCCATAAACAGGGCAAAAGTGATTTAAATTACATCCCAGTGATCAGTTAAGGCTGCTGTGTGATTAAATACCATATTAGCACATGTACAATTGTTTATTATTTTCTATGAGGACGTTATTCCTGTTTATTAGAATGGTATTATTATAGATATAGATGTGTATTATTATGTAAGAACAGAATAGCAGTTGCTGCCTTGTATCTCAGACTGAAAGCTTATGCTTTGTCATTGCAGAAACTTTTCAATAAAAACACTTCTGGTTTCCCCCAAATCGCTTCCTTCGCACATTGGAATTATTGACCATACTTTCAGCTTATGTGCAACACTAATGTGCGAAATGCTTTTTAAATTTTACAACATTGTGCATATTTACTAAATAAATACTATTTTTTTGGATGTCATCCTGAGTGCCGACCATCCCTTTCCTTACTGTTTATGATTTCCAGAGAGCCAAGTGCAGGTTCAGCAAACTTCAGTACTTCAGTGGCCTATGTACTGGATCTGTAGGGGACTTGGTGAAAGCACTCCCAGAAGGATAGGGCAGAAGTCCCCCAGCCAAACTGTAGCTGGGACAGCACAGAAACGTTGCCATCCAAGGTGAATCTCCCAGGGGTGCTCCCCCAGGACCAAGAGACTTCTGCTCTGGACTCTGCCCATCTATAGCTTTCTTAGCCCCCTGCTGGTCACCTGCATAATAGCCAGGGATTGGCTAAGGAGATATCAACATGCAGACTGGGGTCATGATTCTCCTACCCACTATGTCCCAGACGGGGGGGGGGGGGGAGAAATTGAGCCCATTCCTTTGGAGCCCAGAGCAGACCTGGCTAATTAAAGTGGTTGTCAACTCATGACAACCACTTTAACCACTTCAGCCCCGGAAGGATTTCCAGCTTTAGGACCAGAGCACTTTTTGCGATTCGGCACTGCGTCGCTTTAACTGACAATTGCGCGGTCGTGCGACGTTGTACCCAAACAAAATTTGTGTCCTTTTTTTCCCACAAATAGAGCTTTATTTTGGTGGTATTTGATCATCGCTGCGTCATTTCTGATCGCCGCTATAAACAAAAGAAGAGCGACAATTTTGCAAAAAAACCCAAATTTCTTACTTTTTGCTAAAATACAAATCCAAAAAA
>BLSH010011003.1:896827-912137 GCA_018402905.1 Glandirana rugosa
CCGACCCCCATATGCCTCCGGTGTCTACTATGTGGAGGGTGTCTCCTGTCGAACAGAAACGGAGACCCGTCGGACCGTGTGTACTCGCTGATGTACGATGTCACGGACGACTTGCTGTCGGCTCAACGGGTGTAAAATTGAACATGACTAATGACCCACCGGTGGGACGACCTAGGGACAATGTTCCTGTTGCACGGTACGAATTAAGGAAGTGACCTCGCACTAGCCTTCTACGCGCTGATGGTCGCGTGCGACCATCTGCGCGACGACTCCCGTAAGGGTTTACTGTGGCCCCCGAGTCACCTTCGTAGCAGGCACTGTAGCATGTAGTCGCTCATGTGTGCCAGGCTGCCCAGAGGCAAAGACAAGCTGTCCTCTGTGGGAGGTGTATCATCTGTGGCCTCCGTATACCCCCAGCCATGCTCCAGTGATGCCCACGAGCTGCGTTGGGTGCCACCCTGCTGTGAACACGGTTCCTCCTCCTCATCATCATCCTCGTCCTCCTCATCCTCCAGAACTGTGCCCTGGCTTGAAATTTTTTTAACTGACCTATGCTAGTGCAGGAACCCACCCTCCGAGCCACTTGCTAATGACTGGCCTGATAACCGTGGAAATTACCCCTCTTCCTCCTCCTCCTGTGCCACATCCTCTTCCATCATCGCCCGAAGTGTTTTCTCCTATGTTCACTGACAGACGCAGCTCTTCATTGACATGTGGGTTATATGCAGATCCTATTAGGAGTTAACTAGGCAAAAGAAAGAAAGCAAGCTGGCCCCTCCCAGGGGGCCGTCCTCTCTTTCCCATATTATTCCCCTGCTCTGCTCAGCATAACAGTTTTAACATGCCTAGTGCAAGGAGTTGACCTGGCTCCCTTATGGGACCTGCGGTTCAGATTTTTACTTTACTTTTACTTATTTTCTCAAGCTATCTGATGAAGACTGCTATCAAGAAGCCGGCTGGGGCAAAAAGGATATCTAGAATCCTGTGCTTTCCCCAGCGCGGCCGACCGATGCGAGCCAGTCTTATGCTTAGGCGGGATCCGCCGCATCGCGCCCGTTCTGAGCGGGCGGCCAGTGGGAGACCCCCACTTCGCCCAGTGACTGGATGCGTTCACCTGTCCAGGGGCTGGGGCAGCATCCCTTCTGCATGGGGAGGAAGGTCTGTGAAGGGTGGCGACCCGCTACGCCCGGTTGGAGTGGTGAGTGATTCCCCCCTTGGGACGCGAAGGGGGGGGCACCGGGCGCAAAAATTTAAAGATTTAAAAATGTTGTTTCTTTTAGCTTGCAGGGTTGCCGGGCTGTTGCCTATGGGGGCTTGCCCCCCTACCCCCTCCCGGAATGTTTTTCCACTATTTTACCGCCATGCGGCGATCCGCCGCCCTTTTGCCATAAGCGTGGCCATCTTCTCGAGGGTTTTCCCTCTAGTGCCAGCGGCGGCCATTTTGCCTTAGTCCGGCCTATACAGCTGTATAGCTGGCAGGCTTGACCTTCCTGGGACGGTCCCGGCGGCCATATTGGAGTCCCTGAAGCATGTAAAACGTGCTGCTGCCGTTTTACTTTCACTTTCACCTGCAGACAGCGTGGCTGACAGCACAGGTTTTTTCTGGCGGTTTTCTATTGAGCACTCCTGCTGGGAGCAGCGCTCGTGGGCACACTAATAGGAACAGCATGTATAGCTGACTCGCCCTGGGGTGTCGGTGGTAGCGGTGGGCACAGTACTCTTGGGGTCTCCCTGGCGTCCCGTGGGGCGGTGGCAGGGCTAAATTGTGGGGGGTGTCAGAGCTTTTGTGGCTAGTCCTGAATGGCAATTCTGGTGGGATGACCCTGCGGGACCCTCTGAGGGCTGCACAACCTACGCTGGGGACCCTGGTGTTGTTGGACCAGCTCACTGCGGTTTTTCGGGGAATTTATTCCCCGGGTGGGGCCGAGCAAGACTCCGGTGGCCCCTACAAAACGCCCGCCTCCCCCCTGCTCCTCAGGGGAAGACTCAGCACCGGAAATGGCATCGGGGTCACGGGGACCCCCGTGGAACTTTCAGAAGGTGAATTAGTCCCTTCAGATGGCGCAGAGGACCTGGGGGCCTCAGTGGCGCGCAAAAAGGCGCTGGTGACCGCACTGATTACTGGTATCCACGCGTCTCTGTGACTGGACCAAGTAGGGGAGTCGCAAGCTGCCGCAAACGTTGGCGGGTCAGCTAGACCACCTAGATCGCCTAGGGCTTACCCGTATGATCATTTTTTTTGATCATTTGGTCTATCAAGAATAGCAACGCCCTCAAAATTCCTTCGCCATACGAAAACGCTTCGCGATACGATACCCCTTTGAGGATAGTTTAGTGAACAAATGGGTGTCCTCCACAGTGGACCCCCCAGTGGCTCGCCTCAACTAGGCATCAACCATACCCCTGGACAGTGTCTAAGGCACTTTTCCTGTTGGCAGGATCAACCATGCGACCGGCCCTGGCATCCGCCATGACAGCACAATATCTGTCCGTTTGTATGACGGAGCTGCAGAATGCCTTGGACTGCGGCAGGACGCTTGAGGTGTCGCAAAAAGCAGAACGTTTGGGTCAGGGTATTCAGTACCTGTGTGACGCGGCCCTGAACCTGCTTCCCAGGCTGTCGAAAATGTCTGTCTCTGCAGTCATTATCAGTCGGGTACTTTGGTTACGCTGCTGGTCTGGTGGCCGTCTCTTCGGGCCACGGTTGGATGAAATCACCAAGGATTTCACGGGGGGGGGGGTGGGGGAAGAGTATCTTCCTTCCTGAACCCAAGCGGCGGGAATTCCGCTGAAAGCAGGGACCTATCTCTTCGGGTCAGAAGAGGTTTTTTTCGGGTCCCCGGCGCAGCAGGCAAGGGGTCGAGACCCAGCAAGCCTACCACGGGGGCCGGTAAGCGTCCCTGGCAGTGCAAGGACAAAAAGTCAGAGGACTAGCCCTCCTCTGCATGGTGGGTAGCCCCCACCCGAATTATGGGTGGGGGAATGTCTTCTGGGGTTCGCAAACAGGTGGACTGCCCGCATTTCCGACCGGTGGGTGCAGGAAGTGGTGTCCTCCGGCTACAGGATAGAGTTCAGAACTCTACCCCCAGACAGGCTCTCCCCATCGAACTTGAGATTCCCTCAGGGACGTCGAGGGGCCCTATTCAGGGCTGTCCAGGCACTCTCAGACCAGGGGGTGATTGTACCAGTACCTCAGTTGGAGAGGTTTCACGGTTTTTATTCAAACCTATTCGTGGTCCCCAAAATAGGGGAAGGGGCCAGGCCAGTTCTGGACCTAAAAGCGCTAAGCCACTTGGTGATAGCACAAAAATTTTGGATGGAATCCTCCACGTCCCAATCTGTCCCCGACACCAGCGCTTCCTGCACTTTGCGGTGGGAGACCGGCATTACCAATTTGTGGCACTTCCTTTCGGTCTGGCCTCGGCTCCTTGGGTGTTCACCAAGCTGGTGGCCGCGACTCTGGCGCTATTGAGGCAGGGAGGCATTGCTGTAGTAGAATACCTCGACAATGGCCTCATTGAGGGACTTCGGCTGACTGATCAATCTGCGGGAGTCGACACTGACACCGTCCTGTCGCCTGGAATATCTGGGTCTTATTCTGGACACGGAACAGGCGAAGGTGTTTCTACCTCCGGCCAAGTTATTGACCCTGCAAGCAGCAGTGCGAACCTTACTGTCACGCTGGTGGCCCTCCTTACGGTTCTGTATGCGGGTGTTGGGGCTCATGGTTTCGGCCTTCATGGCGGTACCCTACGCCTAGAGTCACACTCGGCTCCTTCAACGAGCGATTCTGTCGCGGAGGGACAGTCCCCACTGTCCCTAGTCTGACTGATCAGACTGGACCCTCAGACCAGGGGGTCCTTGACATTGTGGCTTCGGGCCCCCTCTCTAACCTTGGGAAATTCCTTTCTTCCCCTGAATGGTCGATTGTCACGACGGACGCCAGCCTATCAGGCTGGGGGGATCCTGGGCAGTTGTCTGCCCAGGGGCGCTGGTCGGTGCAGGAATCTCGCCTTCTGATCAATGTACTGGAGCTGAGGGCGATCAGGCTCTGCCTCTCCCACTGGACAGCAAGGTTGCGCGTCCTCTCGATTCGGGTTCAGTCGGACAATGCCACTGCGGTGGCGTATGTAAACCATCAGGGCGAAACAAGGAGCTCGGCATCGGCTGCGGAGCAGCTCTCATTCTGCGTTGGGCAGAACTTCACGTGCCGGCAATCTCCGGCATCTACATTCCGGGCGTAGAAAATTGGCAGGCGGACTTTCTCAGTCGCCAGACGCTGGATCAGGGGGAATGGTCCCTTCATCCAGAAGTGTTCAGCCAGGTTTGCCACAAGTGGGGCACACAGATGTGGACCTCATGGCGTCTCGGTTCAACCACAAAGTAAAAACTTTTGTGTGCAGGACGAGAGACCCTTTGGCGGTCACCGCGGATGCGCTGGTAGCGCCTTGGGGTTGGTATGGTCTTCTGTATGCCTATCCTCCCATCAAGCGTCTACCGCGGCTACTGCGCAGGGTGGAAGCAGAGGGGATTCCGATGATCCTGGTGGCTCCGGATTGGCCTCGGCGTCAGTGGTACACCGACGTGGTGCAAATGAAGGCAGATGTTCCCTGGCGCCTTCCGCTGCGCGAAGATCTGTTGTCTCAGGGACCCATCTTGCACCCTGTTTTACCCTCGCTGGCTTTGACGGATTGGCTATTGAGTCCCAGGTGCTGAGGGACAGGGGTGTCGATGACTCCGTGATCCCTACCATGCTAAAAGCGCGAAGTGTACTTCACGCAAGATTTATCATCGCACCTGGAAGGCATGCTTTGCCTGATGTGAGGCGTGGGGTTGGAACCCTCGCTCTTACGTGGTGTCTGGGGTCCTGACCTTTTTACATCAGGGCCTGAATAAAAACTTGTCTTTGAGTACTCTCAAGGGTCAGAGATCGGCTCTGGCGATTCTCTTTCAACGCCCTCTGGCGTCACATTTGTTGATTCGTACATTTGTACAAGGTGTGCGCCATGTGGCCCCTCAGGTACGGTCACCTATGGCGCCATGGGATTTGAATCTGGTGCTTTCTGTGCTTCAGAAGCCACCATATGAGAAGATCAGGGATATTCTGCAAGTCTCCTTACTTGGTCCTGCACAAGGACAAGGCGGTCTTGCGCCCACCGCCTTCATTTTTACTGAAGGTGGTTTCCTCTTTTCACATTAATGAAGATATTGTTCTTCCTTCATTGTGTCCGCATCCTTCACACCCTAAGGAATTTGAGTTACATTCCTTGGATGTCGTAAGGGCTTTGCGGGTGTATTGGCAGCTACAGCTTCCTTTTGGAAGTCTGATGTGTTGTTTGTACTGACGGACGGTCTGTGCAAAGGATTGGCGGCCTCGTCGGCTACGGTTTCCCGTTGGATCAGACAGACCATGACTCATGCGTATTCTGTTAGGGGCAAGGTACCCCCTTTTCCAGTCACGACTCATTCCGCCAGGGCTGTTAGCACTTCCCGGGCTTTCCGACACCAGGCCTCGGTGTCACAGGTGTGCAAGGCGGCTACTTGGGCCTCGGTGCACACATTCACTAAGCTTTGTAAAGTTGATGTGTCCGCATCTTCGGATGCTGCTTTTGGCCGTAAAGTTTTACAGGCGGCAGTGTAGGCGCGACTGGCGCCTCCTGAGAGGATTCTGTTGGGTACAGTTGTTGTCGTTTACCCACCCCCTCTTTACTGACACAGCTTGGGGACATCCCCACATGTCAATGAAGAGCTGTGTCTGTCAGTGAACGTAGGCGAAAAAGGGATTTTATTAAAACTTACCGTAAAATCCGTTTCTCCGAGTTCACTGACAGATGCAGCACCCACCCCTCTGCGTTTTTTCGGTACGGCTTGTTACGAACTGATATGCTGAGCAGAGCAGGGGGATTATATGGGAAAGAGAGGACGGCCCCCTGGGAGGGGCCAGCTTGCTTTCTTTCTTTTGCCTAGTTAACTCCTAATAGGATATGCATATATGCATATAACCCACATGTCAATGAAGAGCTGCGTCTGTGAATGAACTCGGAGAAAAGGATTTTACGGTAAGTTTTAATAAAATCCCTTTTGTTCAAGGAGACATAGAAGTGGGATAGTAACGCTGAGAACAGCGTCATCGGCACTGGCCATGTTGGTGGAGTACTCGAAACACCTCAATATGGTACACAGGTCTCTCATGGAGGCCCACTCGTTGGTGGTGAAGTGGTGCTGTTCCGCAGAGCGACTGACTCGTGCGTGCTGCAGCTGAAACTCCACTATTGCCTGCTGCTGCTCGCACAGTCTCTCCAGCATGTGCAAGGTGGAGTTCCACCTTGTGGGCACATCGCATAGGAGGCGGTGAGCGGGAAGGCCGAAGTCCCGCTGCAGCGCAGACAGGCGAGCAGCAGGATGAGAATGCCGAAAGCGTGCACATGCGCCAGGCAAGGGATGTGCATCAAACCGGCTAGGCCCAGAGCTGCTACGAGATTTCGCCCATTATCGTACACCACCAGGCCGAGCTTGAGGCTCAGTGGCAACAACCACTCATTGGTCTGTTGTTCAATGCCTGTCCACAGCTGCAGCGCAGTGTGGGGTTTATCCCCCAAACATATCAGTTTTAAAACAGCCTGCTGTCGTTTTATCCCTGGATGTGCTGAAGTTGGTGGTGAAGGTGTTACGCAGACCGGATGAGGAGGTGGTAGAGGAGGAGGAAGAAGAGTAGGAGGAGGAGGCAACAGGAGGCAAAGAGAAATGCCCTGCAATCCTCGGTGGTGGAAGGACATGCGCCAAATGGCTAGCCGCCTCAGGCCCACCCGCCACTACATTTGCCCAGTGTGCAGTTAGCGAGATATAGCGTCCCTGCCCGTGCTTACTGGTCCATGTATGAGTGGTTATGTGGACCTTGCCACAGATGGCGTTACGCAGTGCACACTTGATCTTGTCCCCGACTTGTTTGTGCAGGGAAGGGATGGCTCGCCTGGTAAAGTAGTGGCGGCTGGGAACCACGTACTGTGGGACAGCCACTGCCATCAGGTTTTTAAAACTGTCCGTGTCCACCAGACGGAATGACAGCATTTCAGAGGCCAGGAATTTTTAAATGCTGGCATTCAGGGCCAGGGATCGCGGGTGGGTAGGGGGGTACTTCCTCTTTCTCTCCAGTGTTTGGGAGATGGAGAGCTGTAAGTTTCCATGGGACCGTGTGGAAATGCTTGGGGATGGGGGCTGACATGGTGGCGTAGCTGTCACATCGTCTGTTTGCTGGGTGGCAGGTGACACTGTCACTGTAGAGGTGGAGGAAGAGGCCAAGGCAGCAGCAGAAGAGGGAGCAGGAGGAGGCCGAGACCTTTCTTAGATTTTGAGGTGCTTATTCCACTGCAGCTCATGCTTTGCATGTAGATGCCTGGTCATGCAGGTTGTGCTCAGGTTTAGAACATTTATGCCTCGCTTCAGGCTCTGATTGCACAGCTTGCAAACCACTCGTGTCTTGTCGTCAGCACATTGTCTGAAGAACTGCCACGCCGGGGAACTCCTTTGAGCTTTTATATATTAGTGAAAGATACATCGCTTACTCATGTAACGTGTTAAACCACATAACCTGTGTTTATAAGGTGCTCTTAATTATTGAAAATTCTTAAAGTGCATACGATTTGTATATTCCAAACCATAAAAAAATATAAATAAAGTGCATACGATTTATATGGTGCAAACCATAAAAATAATACATTTCTTAGTATAACTTCTCAAAGTGCATATAGTTCATAAAGTGCATAAAAAATAGAATACATAAAGATGCAATACAATTATAATATTTGTGGTGTAGTTATTCCAGACAAAGTCCAATTTAAACAACTTCAAAAATGATTTCTTGAATAAAATTAAACAATCCATCCACCAAGTGAAGAAAGGTGTCCTCCCTGTATCATATCTTCCTATACAGTTCGGTGTCCCACCATCACACGTGTGTATATTCAAATGCACTCACCAGATACATTTAAAATAATCGCCTTTTTCTTTACACCATAGATGGGACAAATCTTCCTCTATTACTCAGCTCTAGCTGGACCAATTGAGCAAGACTTCCACTACTCCTTTGTATAGTTTAGATCATTTGTGCTCATAAAAAACAAATAGAAATTCCCATAGTGCAACTCTGTTTATTTAAAATGTTTTATACATAATAATCCAAATTGTCAACTCACGTTTAGAAGTGCTGTATGCCAGCACCAGCATGAACAGCCTTTGATATGTAAAAAATGAGCGGCATGCGTTCCAAACGCCGGAACCGGAAGTGATGTCAAAGGAAGCGGATGTGACCTCTATGCATTTCGTGATCAAAGCACGTCATCAGGAAGTACCTCCTTTGAGCTGCCTTTGGTGTGCTAGGTCCCTGGTTGCGGTGGGTAGTAGCAGGAGTACTGTCTAGGGGACGGTCGCTCTGCTTTTGCAACCTGCTTCCTCTTTTGCTCTGCTGGTGCCTCTGTGCGACCACCACCTTTTCCTCCAAACTGCACATGTCACTCGCATGACCTTCATTCCATGTGGGGTCTATGACCTCATCATCTTCCACATCATCTTCCACCCACCCTTCACCACTGCCCTCCTTGTCAGTCTGCACACTGTGGAAAGCAGTTGGCACCTCTGTTTCGTCATCATCAGAGACGTGCTGCGGTGGTGTTTCCATGTCCTCATCCTGAAACAGAAGTGGTTGGGCATCGGTGCACTCAATGTCTTCCACTTCTGTGGCAGGGCTATGTGGATGGACCACGGAAAGCACACCAGCAGAATCATCAAAAAGCATAAGAGACTGCTGCATGACTTGGGGCTCAGACTGCTTGGCTGATTTACAAGGGGCTAAGGTGAAAGACAGATGGCCATGGGGTTCAGGTGCCAACTCTGAGCTTTCATCAAGGGACCGGGTGGGAGACAATGTGAAGGAACTGGAGGCATTGTCAGCCACCCAATTTACTATCGCCTGTTTTGTTCTGGCCTCACCATTCATTGAGCGGCATTCGGGCCTACCATATAACGTTGAAGATTCTGTCGGCTACTTGCACCTGAGGAAGGTGTTTCACTTGTGCGTGTAGCTGGCATAAATCGACCACGTCCTCTCCTTGCAACAGGAACTTCACCAACACCAGCAGCACCACGACCATGTCCCTTATTTGACGCTCTCCTCATTCTGGACGCAAATGTACTATGTAGCACTATTTATTAATAATAATAGAAAAAAATAATAAATTATTATTCTTTTTTTTTTAAACCAGTAATGTAGACGCACTTTTTAATTTTGCGCAAGAAATGCACAGCAAGGTGCAAATGTACTATGTAGCACTATTTATTAATACAAAAAAAAAAAGAATATTAGAATTATTATTCTTTTTTTTTTTTTTTGAAAACAGCAACGTAGACGCACTTTTTATTTTTGTGCAAGAAATGCACCGCTCACAACAGCAGCAGGAACCTCTCCCTACACCAGTATGAGATGATTTTGGAACGCTAATCTGTCCCTCACAGCACCGACAGGAACCTGTCCCTACTGCAGTATGAGATGATTTTAGAATGATAATCTGTCCCACACAGCACCGACAGGAATCTGTCCCTACTGCAGTATGAGATCATTTTAGAATGATAATCTGTCCCTCACAGCACCGACAGGAACCTCTCCCTACTACAGTATGAGATGATTTTAGAACGATAATCTGTCCCACAGCACTGACAGGAACCTGTCCCTACTGCAGTATGAGATCATTTTAGAATGATAATCTGTCCCTCACAGCACCGACAGGAACCTGTCCCTACTCCAGTATGAGATGATTTTAGAATGATAATCTGTCCCTCACAGCACTGATAGGAACCTGTCCCTACTGCAGTATGAGATGATTTTGGAACGATAATCTGTCCCTCACAGCACCGCCAGGAATCTGTCCCTACTCCAGTATGAGATGATTTTAGAACGATAATCTGTCCGTCACAGCACCGACAGGAACCTCTCCCTACACCAGTATGAGATGATTTTAGAAGGATAATCTGTCCCTCACAGCACCACCAGGAACCTCTCCCTACACCAGTAAGAGATGATTTTAGAACGATAAACTGTCCCTCACAGCACCGACAGGAACCTCTCCCTACACCAGTATGAGATGATTTTGGAACGATAATCTGTCCCTCACAGCACCGACAGGAACCTGTCCCTACTGCAGTATGAGATGATTTTAGAACGATAATCTGTCCCTCACAGCACCGATAGGAACCTCTCCCTACTCCAATATGAGATTATTTTAGAACAATAATCTGTCCCTCACAGCACCGACAGGAACCTCTCCCAACACCAGTATGAGATGATTTTAGAACAATAATTTGTCACTCACAGCACCGACAGGAACATCTCCCTACACTAGTATGAGATGATTTTAGAATGCTAATCTGTCCCTCACAGCACCGCCAGGAACCCGTCCCTACTGCAGTAACTGCAGTATGAGATGATTTTAGAACGATAATCTGTCCCTCAAAGCACCAACAGGAACCTCTCCCTACTCCAGTATGAGATGATTTTAGAACAATAATCTGTCCCTCACAGCACCGACAGGAACCTGTCCCTACTGCAGTAACTGCAGTATGAGATGATTTTAGAACGATAATCTGTCCCTCACAGCACTGACAGGAACCTGTCCCTACTGCAGTATTAGATGATTTTAGAATGATAATCTGTCCTTCACAGCACCGACAGCAACCTCTCCCTACACCAGTATGAGATGATTTTAGAACGATAATCTGTCACTCACAGCACCGACAGGAATCTCTCCCTACACCAGTATGAGATGATTTTAGAACACTAATCTGTCCCTCACAACACTGCCAGGAACCTGTCCCTACTGCAGTAACTGCAGTATGAGATGATTTGAGAACGATAATCTGTCCCTCACAGCACCGACAGGAACCTCTCCCTACACCAGTATGAGATGATTTTAGAACAATAATCTGTCCCTCACAGCACCAACAGGAGCCTCTCCCTACTCCAGTATGAGATGATTTTAGAATGATAATCTGTCCCTCACAGCACCAACAGGAACCTCTCCCTACTCCAGTATGAGATGATTTTAGAACAATAATCTGTCCCTCACAGCACCGACAGGAACCTCTCCCTACTCCAGTATGAGATGATTTTAGAACGCTAATCTGTCCCTCACAGCACCGACAGGAACCTGTCCCTACTGCAGTATGAGATGATTTTAGAACGATAATCTGTCCCTCACAGCACCACTAGGAACCTGTCCCTTCTCCAGTATGAGATGATTTTACAACGATAATCTGTCCCTCACAGCACCAAGAGGAACCTGTCCCTACTGCAGTATGAGATGATATTAGAATGCTGATCTTTCCCTCACAGTGCCAGGAAACCTGTACCTAATGCAGTATGAGATGATATAAGAACGCTAATCTTTCCCTCACAGCACCAGGAACCTGTCCCTAATGCAGTATCAGATGGTATTAGAATGCTAATCTTTCCCTCACAGTGCCAGAAACCTGTACCTAATGCAGTATGAGATGATATTAGAACGCTAATCTTTCCCTCACAGCACCGCCAGGAACCTGTCTCTAATGCAGTATCAGATGATATTAGAAGGCTAATCTTTCCCTCACAGTGCCAGGAAACTGTACCTAATGCAGTATCAGATGATATTAGAACGCTAATCTTTCCCTCACAGCACCGACAGGAACCTGTCTCTAATGCAGGATGAGATGATATTAGAATGCTATTCTTTCCCTCACAGCACCAGGAACCTGTACTTACTCCAGTATCAGATGATTTTAGAACGCTAATCTTTCCCTCATAGCACCGCCAGGAACCTGCCTCTGATGCAGGATGAGATGATATTAGAACGCTAATCTTTCCCTTATAGCACCAGGAACCTGTACTTACTTCAGTATCAGATGATTTTAGAACGCTAATCTTTCCCTCATAGCACCGCCAGGAACCTGTCTCTAATGCAGGATGAGATGGTATTAGAATGCTAATCTCTCCCTCACAGTGGCGGCAGCATCCTCTCCCTACTCCAGTACAAGACAATGTGACATGCGGCACTACGTGACTCCAGCTCATATAGAGGCTGGGTCACATGATGCACTGGCCAATCACACATTAGTAGGCATGGCTGTGATGGCTTCTAAGGGCAAACGAGTGAAATGCTTGTTGATTGGCTGCCCTGCAGCTATTCAACAGGCGCCAAAAAATACCCGAATACCGAACCCGATCCCAGACTTTTTTTGAAATGTCCTGGATCGGGTTGGGGGCACTGACACCCTAAAGTCCGGTACGGACCCGAACTTTACAGTCCAGGTTCGCTCAACTCTATTGCACACATTGAACATAGTTACATAGTTAGTCTGGTTGAATAAAGGACAAAGTCTATCCAGTTCTACCAATAAAAAGGGGAAAACAAAACAAAAAAAAACATTTTTTCCAATCCTATATACACAATCCTATACCAACAGTTGATCCAGAGGAAGGCAAAAAATCCCAGCAAAGCATGATCCAATTTGCTCCAGCAGGGGAAAAAATCCTTCCTGTTCCCCCAAGAGGCAATCGGATAATCCCTGTATCAACTTTACCTATCAATATATTAACCACTTCAATACCGGGCCTATTTTTTGGACTTGATGTTTACAAGTTAAAACCAGTTTTTTTTTGCTATACAATTACTTAACCCCCCCCCCAAACATTATGTATATATATATATATATATATATATATATTTTTTATAACACTCTAGAGAATAACTTATTGTCGCACCGTATTTACGCAGCAGTCTTACAAGCGTGATTTTTTAAAAAAATCACTTTTTTGAGTGAAAAAATAAGCCAACAGTAAAGTTAGCCCAATTTTTTCCATATTGTAAAAGATAATGTTATGCCGAGTAAATTGATACCCAACATGTCATGCTTTGAAATTGCGCCTGATCGCAGAATGGCGAAAAACTTTGCAACCTAAAAATCTCCATGGGCAGCGTTTAAAAATGTCTACAGATTACCAATTTTGAGTTACAGAGGAGATCTAGTGCTAAAATTATTGCTCTCGCTCTAACGATCGCTGCGATACCTCACATGTGTGGTTTGAACACCATTTTCATATGCGGGGGCGCGACTTTGATCACTTTTATTCCTATTACAAGAAATGTAAGCATTCCTTAATAGAAAAAAGCATCCCAGGAAGACTTAAATATGAGATCTGGGATCAAAAAGACCTCAGATCTCATATTTACAGTTAAAAAAAACATGTCCCCTTTAAGAGCATTGGGCGGAAGTGACTTCGCTTCCGCCCTGCAATGTTATGGAGCCAAGTGGGCGGCATCTTCCGCTCACTTGGCTTCCTGTGCAGGGGTGGGGGGGGGAATGGACCCGATCATCTCCGCTGCTGCCGACGGTCCGGCAAGTGGCAGAGATGAGGGGAAAGTGGCGGGGGGGGCACCTTTCCCGCCACCGATAAAAGTGATCTTGCGGCGAATCCGCTGCTAAGACCACTTTTATCTTACACAGAATTGCTGGCTCTAAAAAAAACAGTATCTAAATGGTGCCTGTAGCTGAAGGCACCATTCAGGTATCACCACTCAAATCAAGGACGTCATACGACGTCCTTGGTATTGAAGTGGTTAAAATACTATTAGTGGTAAAGCATATTTAACAGTCCAAAAGGAAGCACGTAAGATAGGATGGCTAGACAGTCCCCGGATTGAGGACACTGTCCCCGGGGGAAATCTGTCCCCGCCTTTGTCCCCACTTTGCAGGGCCGGGGACGTCTGGTCACCCTACTCAATTTATGCCTGGGCTTCCGTTGCGGCGGCACTGACGCCAGCCCCCCCCCCAAGTGCCGCCGGATTATACAGAGCGGGTACTCCCACTTACTTTGCTGTCAGACGAAGTCCCACCTCCTGGGCCGGTTCCTATGATAGGCAGCACACTGGTGATGGCTATCATAGCATAGGAGGGGGGACTTCGTCTGAGTACAGTGGCCGCACGGGGCAAACAGGAGATTCCCGCTCTGTATAATCCATCTTCTCTCTTCTCGGTAAGGCTGAGCTGACACTGATCAGGCTGCACTGATGGGCACTGGTGAGTAGAATACACTCTTGAAATGTGCTTTAAAATTCATGGTTTTCCCTTTTATGTACAAGAAAATAATGACGTTATGCGGTTGGGATGGTATAACAATGCTATGGGACTGGTATGAAATGATTTCCAGAAATAACGTATATATCATACAATCATTACATAAACACATACCACATACACTGCATATATCATTTGAGGAAAATATGCTTATAAAACCGTTTACTATTTGCCAATAAAAAAAAAAAAAAAAATTCCCCAGATTTCATTTTAAAAATCTGGTCACTTTAACGTAAGAGACATTAATTGTTAAGGGTTAAGGTTTGCATACAATTTAAGAATGGCCTGGCATTTGGGTGCTGAGGAGGCAATGAGAAGCTCTGTAGGTATATGCAGGCATCTCTAGGTAAAAAAATGTGTATATACTGTATTTATTCCAATTCTAAATACAGGGTGGGCCATTTATATGGATACACCTTAATAAAATGGGAATGGTTGGTGATATTAACTTCCTGTTTGTGGCACATTAGTATATGTGAGGGGGGAAACTTCTCAAGATGGGTGGTGACCATGGCGGCCATTTTGAAGTTGGCCATTTTGAATCCAACTTTTGTTTTTTCAATAGGAAGAGGGTCATGTGACACATCAAACTTATTGGGAATTTCACAAGAAAAACAATTGTGTGCTTGGTTTTAACATAACTTTATTCTTTCATGAGTTATTTACAAGTTTCTGACCACTAATAAAATGTGTTCAATGTGCTGCCCATTGTGTTAGATTGTCAATGCAACCCTCTTCTCCCACTCTTCACACACTGATAGCAACACCGCAGGAGAAATGCTAGCACAGGCTTCCAGTATCCATAGTTTCAGGTGCTGCACATCTCGTATCTTCACAGCATAGACAATTGCCTTCAGATGACCCCAAAGATAAAAGTCTAAGGGGGTCAGATCGGGAGACCTTGGGGGCCATTCAACTGGCCCACGACGACCAATCCACTTTCCAGGAAACTGTTCATCTAGGAATGCTCGGACCTGACACCCATAATGTGGTGGTGCACCATCTTGCTGGAACTATGATGTCGGTGATAGGGAATTGCTGGCCATCAAGTCGTTTTTGGAGGAATGGCGGTACCTCCTGGAAGGAGCAGCTCACCCAGTATTGGTTTTTACTGACCATAAAATCCATAAAAAAAAATATGCTGTGAAGATAC
>BLSH010011003.1:943890-956075 GCA_018402905.1 Glandirana rugosa
ATATGCGTTAACGCGTTTTTTTGTATTCATCGTATTGTATTCCTCAGGAGTGTGTAGAAAATAATAAAGGGAATAAGAGGAGACATAAAAAGAGGAGTAAGAGTGTATGGACGTGTTTCACCTCCCGATTGCAACACGTCGGTGTAACGATGTCGGATTAACCGACCTTAAAGTCTTTGACCGTAACGACGTTCGGTTAACGACGGAAAGTCGTTACGTCGCCGCGACTCCGTCTCGGCCCAACGCGTGATACTTCACTCCACTACCCGTGAGGGGCTCTCTGGGGACCCTGATGTAAGGGACTCTGTCTGGCCAGCCGGTATGGGAGGGCCTGTCATCCGCACTGCCCATCACCTCACTTCATAGTGCGCAACCCGGCTCTGCCTCAGCGCCGCTGCATTGCTGAAAGGCAGCAATTGGCTTGCAGCAATGCCAGTTTCTGAAATTCCAGCCAATTAGGCTGTAGCAATGTGGCTGCACAACGTTAGCCCTCCACTTTGTGCAGGTATGTGAGAATGAGGAGAAAAATACAGAGGAGAATAAGGGAAATAATAAAAGATGTGTGAGGACTCCTTATGTTATGCTACTTATGTTTTTTTGCGCAATTGCGTATAGTTTATGTACTGTATTTGTGCGCGTTTGCAAAATTAAAGTGGGCTGGTCTGGATGAATTCCAGGGCCAAATTTTTGTCCCAGTCCAGCCCTGCTGAGGAGTATGGGTACCTGTATCCTTATATTGAGGAGATCCAATATAATCGGGCACAGTGGATTCATACCGCTGTCAGAGATTATTTAAAAATTCCTGCCAGTTGTGATGTGAAGAAATTGTCTCCCAAAACTGCAGGGAGATACACTACAATTTTGCAAACTTATCATTATGGTCGGCACATTCACTCAGACTGTGTTATCATCAGACGGCCCAAGCAAGTTGACCTACGGCACTACATTACCACTATAGGATCACCAGGGAAGCTAATCCAATTGCCGGATCCACGTTACTATTGGTGATGCTACAAGCCGTTTGTTCTCAAGTCAGTGTGGAACACAGCTTTGTTACTCAGTTCTGCTGTGTTTGTTCCACAGGAAGTAGCACTTCACATGGAAGGAATCCTGTTGTGGGGACACTCCTGGCTATCCTGTTCACTGCTAGACTTTGCCTCTGACCTCAGCAGTGATGTATTGGTCTGGTGCTTTGAAATTGCCAATATATCTCACTAAAATGATATGCTGAACTGTTGCTTTGAAAATTCAGCATGTCCTTGTCCTCCTTGTGTGAGGAAAATAACCTCAGTCTCCTGCAAAAAGGCTGAGTTAAGATCAAGTTTCTGTATTACCTGCATGGAAGCTGCAACACTACAGTTTCAGTCTTTAGTCCCTGAAACCAGTGACTGAGGACAACAAACTTGTTGCTACTCTATAGTGTTACTTTAAAACCAAGGAAAGTACCTGTTGGACCTGGTGTGACAGAGCCAGCAAGATTGTTCACACTAAAGTTTGTACCTACTGAACTTTGGAGATACAAAGGCAGTATGATTCTTCAAAGAGATAACTTTGGGTTAATGCACTTGGAAAAAATTTGCCCATTGGATTCTGGGGTTTCAGAGACAATAGCTTAGTTAGGTAGTCAGGTAGGCTGTGCTTTTGGGTCCTGGGGCCAGTTTACATCTGGAATCTATACTATATGGCAGGGATATGCAATTAGCGGACCTCCAGCTGTTGCAGAACTACAAGTCCCATGAGGCATAGCAAGACTCTGACAGCCACAAGCATGACACCCAGAGGCAGAGGCACGATGGGACTTGTAGTTTTGCAACAGCTGGAGGTCCGCTAATTGCATATCCCTGCTATATGGACTGCAAAACATTCAAGTGAACTTTTTGCTTCTCCCACTTTGTTTTACTATCACTAGATGGCAGCGGAGAGTCAATCTGTGTGAGCAGTAAATTCCTTATCTTTATAGGAAAATGTTTAAGAGTTGGACCTGCTTCATACTGTTGATATTTCTGTGTACAGTTAGATGGTAGGACAGTATAGTATAGTGAGAATATACTAATGTTAGTTTACTTTGTATACTCTTGTCCTCCTCGGCTGAGAGTGGACAATGTTCCAAATATGAGTATATATAGATATATGTGTTTCTTTAGTAAGGTATAGTGATAATACTTGTCTTCTTCGGCTGAGGACAGACAACATTTCATATGTATACATAAAGTTTGCCTAAGTATATATATAACTATAATGGTAGATTGTAGTACAGAGTGTTGTTAAAGTGGAACTTCCGCTTTAATGGAAGGTGACCCCCCCGACATGCCACAACTGCCATATCTTTTTTTTGGGGGTGACCAGGGACCCTGTTTTCATAGGGTCCCAGGTCCACTTCCTCCACTGGCGCCACGGCTCAGGGAAGTACGTCCACCTTCCCCCTCCCTCTCGGCGATCTTCTGGGACATGCCACAGGTCCCAGAAGATACGCCGGCCAGTCACAAGGCACAGCGCAACTCGCGAATGCACAGTGCGCGCCTGGCTTTGAAGCCAAAGCCAGTTGCCCACGCTCATGATGCTGGCGCCACTGAGGGGAGGGGGCGAAGAGTGAGCCCTCTGGCGACCGCATCGCTGGAGCGAGGGACAGGTGAGTGGCTGATTGTTAAAAGTCAGCAGCTACACTTTTTGTAGCTGCTGACTTTTACATGGGTGGAACTCCGCTTTAAGATGTTGTATTTTCTATATTGCATGCTTTCTATTTTTCAGGTGTTCCTGCGCCCTTTGCATCTTCCTTGCCCAAGGAGAGACAGTATCTTCAATTTTTTACAATAATGTTCATTTCTATTAGTATGGAATAGTCAATATACAGTGTGTTTCTATACTGAGGTCTTCCTTGGCTAAGGAGGGATAGTGCCTTACACTGGTTCAACACCAATATTTTCTATTACTTATTCTATAATATACTAGATAGATAGGCAGTTAGGATGTGATGCCATTATGTGATGCCATTGCTTTATTGCATCTTTCACTTGTTTCCGTATGGAATGCTACACGTATTTGTAACTCAACGTTTATTCTTTCCTATCACCGTTCCCTATCCATTTTTTGCCAGGATATCCACTCTCAGGCCTCAGACTCAGAGGACGTAGTCCCCTTGGCAGGGGGAGAGTGTAGAAACCTTGTCCTACAATAGGGTTGTAGGTAAATTTAGTTATGCTGAGTGGTAGACAGCCTGGCTGATTTGTAGTGTTTTAGAGATTAAATGGCTTTATTCCAGTTCTGTGTGGTTTCTACCTTCTGTCAGTAGGTGGTGCTGTTGCCTTTGACATTACAGTGATGAGCTACAGTATGGATCAACATACTTTTCTCAGCCAATCAGATTGGCAGCATTGCATGCTGCCAAAAAGGTATTTAACTGAAAGTTCCCACCCTGGACTGCGCCCTAGGTGGATGTGCATCAAGTAGTTCCTGGTTGCTAGACCTGAAGCCTGAGGCCTATCCAGGTGGTCGCCGCTTGCTAGGCCTGTCCGAGACCTATCTGGCTGTTCAAATTCTATTGAGGAAAACCTGCCAAAGATCTGGAAGCAATTCTGAAAGGGATGGAGTTCTGAGGAAGCACCAAGGGTGACCATTCATGAGCTGGAGGCTATGGAATGGCTGGGAGGACTTCAAGAGAGAACTCATCCAAGGGGATCCATG
This sequence comes from Glandirana rugosa, assembly GCA_018402905.1. Taxonomy (NCBI): domain Eukaryota; kingdom Metazoa; phylum Chordata; class Amphibia; order Anura; family Ranidae; genus Glandirana; species Glandirana rugosa. Next base: position 947,572 of record BLSH010011003.1, read on the forward strand.
TGCAGGATGCTGTGAGTAAAGTTCGGTTACTAAAGGAGACAGCATGTCATTCAAAGTACAGATGTGCTGGTTCAGCTTAAAGAGTAAGTAAACCCAGATAGGGGTTTCTTCCTCTACATACACCTGTAAATTAAAAGCATAATGGGCTACTATGCAGTGCATAATAACCCATTATGTGCCACTTACCTGCAAGGGAGTCCAGCGCTGTCCCCTGTCTTGGCGGTGTCCATCTTCAGTCCCTCTTCCTTCCAGGGCCGCGTCACCGGCTCTGTGACTGGCCTGAGTCGCGTGACGTCACTCCCGCACATGCACAGTGTCACTGGAGAAACGGCACGGAGGCCGTTTCTTCACTGCACATGTGCTGAAATGACGTCGGCACATGCAGAACACAGCATATCTCCTGAATCGTACTGGTTTAGGAGATATGCAGGGCACCTACAGGTAAGCCTTATTCTAATCTTGCCTGTAGGTTAAAGTGGTTGTCAAAGGTTGACAACCACTTTAAAGGCTCTTTTTCCTGTACTGCTGTCTGCCTTGCTTTACTTATTTTTGTCTAAGGAGTCTGCCTATTTGTTGATCGTTCATTAAGGATGTCCTGTGCCCTTTCCCCTCTCTCCCATATTTCTCCTGTTGAGAAATAAACTTTTCTCTTGTTTAAAGAATAAAAGTCACTGGTGCTTAACTTCTTTTCTTGCTCATCACCCACCATGCCCAACGCCCTACACCCTGAGGAATGTGTAACCCTCCCCGCCTCTGAGAGTCACCATCAGGCTTCTGGAAAATCGGAGCAGGTGCTACACAATTTATATATGCTATACATTTTTTTTTTGCTATTTATTCCCCCTTGAAAGTGGAGTTACCCTTTAAGGTGGCAACTGGACCTCTTTACATATCTAGCTGAAGGGCTTTGTGATCAGTGGTGAGGGACTTGGCTCAGCCTTGGGATATCAGAGCAGAAGTGAAGGAAAAGCCCAGGTATGCCAAGTTGGTGGACACAAGTTTTCATAGGAGAAATGGCTTTTTTTCCCACTCTGCATTACAAGCAGAGCACTTGTTAATGCTTGTTCATTATCCAGGCATGTCTGGTGTGGTATAGAAGAGTGATTTGCTATGGGAACATACGGCATCTCACAAAAGTGAGTACATCCCTCACATTTTTGTAAAAAATTTATTATATCTTTTCATGTGACAACACTGAAGAAATTGCACTTTGCTACAATGTAAAGTGAGTGTACAGCTTGAATAACAGTGTAAATTTGCTGTCCCCTCAAAATAACTCAACACACGAATGTCTAAACCGCTGGAAACAAAAGTAAGTACACCCCTAAGTAAAAATGTCCAAATTGGGCCCAAAGTGTCAATATTTTGTGTGGCCACCATTATTTTCCAGCACTGCCTTAACCCTCTTGGGCATAGAGTTCACCAGAGCTTCACAGGTTGCCACTGGAGTCCTCTTCCACTCCTCCACCTTCCATTTGAGGATGCCCGACAGATGCTCAATAGGGTTTAGGTCTGGAGACATGCTTGGCCAGTCCATCGCCTTTACCCTCAGCTTCATTAGCAAGGCAGTGGTCATCTTGGAGGTGTGTTTGGAGTCTTTAATATGTTGGAATACTGCCCTGCGGCCCAGTCACTGCTTTAGTATGTCACAGTACATGTTGCCATTCATGGTTCCCTGTAGCTCCCCAGTTCCGGCAGTACTCATGCAGCCCCAGACCATCACACTCCCACCACCATACTTGACTGTAGGCAAGACACACTTGTCTTTGTACTCCTCACCTGGTTTCCGCCACACGCTTGACACCATCTGAACCAAATAAGTTTATCTTGGTCTCATCAGACCACAGGACATGGTTCCAGTAATTCATGTCCATAGTCTGCTTGTCCTCAGCAAACTGCTGGCTTTCTTGTGCATCATCTTTATAAGAGGCTTCCTTCTGGGACGACAGCCATGCAGAACAATTTGACCCCCCACCCCTTCAACCTCTTCAGCAATGCTGGCAGCACTCATACGTCTATTTCCCAAAGACAACTTCTGGATATGATGCTGAGCATGTGCACTTAACTTCTTTGGTCGACCATGGTGAGGCCTGTTCTGAGTGGAACCTGTTCTGTTAAACCGCTGTATGGTCTTGGCCACTGTGTTGCAGCTCAGTTTCAGGGTCTTGGCAATCTTATTATAGCCTAGGCCATTTTTATGCAGGGCAACAATTCTTTATTTCAGATCCTGAGAGAGTTCTTTGTCATGAGGTGCCATGTTGAACTTCCAGTGACCAGTATGAGAGAGTGAGAGCGAAAACGCCACATTTAACACCTACTCCCGCTTGTAACACTAACGAGTCACATGACACCGGGGAGGGAAAATGGCTAATTAGGCCCAATTTGGACATTTTCACTTAGGGGTGTTCTCACTTCTGTTGCCAGCGGTTTAGACATTAATGGCTGTGTGTTGAGTTATTTTGAAGTGACAGCAAATTTACACTCTTAAACGGGCTGTACACTCACTACTTTACATTGTAGCAAAGTATAATTTCTTCAGTGTTGTCACATGAAAAGATATAAAATATTTACAAAAATGTGAGGGGTGTACTAAATTTTGTGAGATACTGTAGATGCTATAGTGCTCCAAATAGGTTGTGCATGCTTCTGGTATGCAGATTGAGGATGTGAACCTCTGAGCACAAAAGCATTCATTTTAAAATGCTTCCACAAAAGTCACAAAGCCTATAAATTAAGTTTTTGTGCACCAAATGCTATTACTAACCCATTCTTTACCTTGTAAAAGAAGCAGTGACATAATCACTGCACTGCACATGCAGTGCGGACTACAATTTTGATCCCCTGCAGATTTTGTAAGTTTTCCCACTTACAAAGAAATGAAGGGTCTATAATTTTTATCATAGGTGTATTTTAAATGATAGAGACAGAATATCAACTTAGAATTCAAGGAAAAACACATGATACAAATGTTATAAATGGAGTTACAGTTCAGTGAGTAAAATAAGTATTTGATCCCCAAGCAAAACATGACTTAGTACTTGGTGGAGAAAACCTTGTTGGCAAGCACAGAGGTAGCATGTTTCTTGTAGTTGGTTACCAGGTTTGGTCCACTCTTCTTTACAGATATTCTCTAAATCCTTAAAGTGGATGTAAACCCTCTCCTATACCCCGTGACCATCTCTTGTATCATGTCTGCAGTCTCTTACTTAAACTTAAACACATTGCTAATAGTATTGGCAAATTTTCCATTTGGTGCACCTCTAGCAGACATGATACAGGAGATGGTCAGAGAATGCAGACATAGCACAGGAGATGGTCAGAGACTGCAGACATGGTACAGGAGATGGTCAGAGACTGCAGACATGGTACAGGAGATGGTCAGAGACTGCAGACATGGTACAGGAGATGGTCAGAGACTGCAGGTGTACTACAGGAGATGGTCAGAGACAGAAGACATGGTACAGGAGATGGTCAGAGACAGCAGACATGATATAAGAGATCAATGCAGCTGAGAGGGAGAGAGAGGTGGGCGAGAGGGAGAGAGAGAGGAGCGGGGAGAGAGAGGGTGGGGGGAGAGAGAGAGGGGGAGAGAGAGGTGGGGAGGGAGGGAGAGAGAGAGGGGGAGAGATGGGGAGAGAGAGAGGGGGAGACAGGGAGAGGGGGGGAGAGAGAGATGGGGGTGAGAGGGAGAGAGGGGGGGAGAGAGAAGGAAGGGGAGAGAGGGAAGGGGAGGGAGGGAGAGAGGGAGAGAGAGGGGGAGAGGGAGGGAAAAAATACAGGGTGTCAGTGAAAGTGTTCAGCCACTTGGAATGCTGAGCAGTATAGCTGCAGCTTTCGGCTTGGCTGCTTTAATATTTCCACTCACCTCTCTCTCACAGACCAGCAGGGAGGGGTGGCAGAGGGGATGTGTGTGGAGTTGCTAAAGGCAGACTGCAGACATGCTGGAGGTGATGTGAACGGAGTCACCTGCACACAGTGACACGCATACAGATAGCAGAGGACAGAGCAGCCATCAGAGGAGGGAGGGGGAGGAGAGAAGAGGAGCAAGTGGATGCTTTTTCCAGTGACCGGCATCTAATTTCAGCATGGCTTGTTACATTTACCAGATGCACCCCCACCCCCCTCCCTCCCAGTGTCTGTGGTGTCCAGGATCAGCCCTGAATGTATGTGGATGCAGCTCACCAGTGCCTGCTAGCGTGTCAGGGAGGTGTATTGAATCGCCGGCCAGCTCTGTAACAATGCCCTTCCTAAACAGCCTCCTCTGACACAAGGCACAATGTTTCCTGGCATTGGATCATTGTGCCTTCCATCACAAGAGGCTGCCTAGGAGGCGGGACATTGTTACAGAGGTGCCCGGCTCCATGACACAGTGTGAGATTGTGCTAGCAGGCACTGGTGAGCTGCATGATCTGACATTTGCGAGGAGGGAGGGGGGGACTTTGCCAGGATGACACACGTGCGGCACCCGGCGGGGTTGGGTGACCCCGCCCCTTTTTCGGCTTCATTATCTGCATTTTTTTTCTTTCGGCCACTTGCCGAAAATGCAATTTTCGGCCGAAATGTTTCGGCCGCCGAAATTTCGGTGCATCTCTAGTATATGCTGTTGGGGTGTGAAGGATAGGTCAGTATATGCTGTTGTGGTGTAAAGGATAGGAGAGTATATGCTGTTGGGCGGTGAAGGATAGGTGCACATATGCTGTTGGGCAATGGGGAATTTATGTGAACTTTTAAACCCCAGTTCCATTAATTGTACTCATTCAGATGGTTGCTGAAGCTGTTAATAGGTCAACGTTTTCTATATATAACAAAGCAATATGTGAGTAAGGTATAAAGGCATCACCATTGTAGTGGCATTCCTGCAAATTTTATATAATTAGAAATGAAAAAGGCCTGTCAAGCTTTTCAATTAACTTTCATTGGGCATTACAGTGATGACATAGCAGTATCTGATATACAGTTGTGCTCATAAGTTTACATACCCTGGCAGAATTTATGATTTCTTGGTCATTTCTCAGAGAATATGAATGATAACACAAAAACATTTCTTTCACTCATGGTTAGTGTTTGGCTGAAGCCATTTATTATCAAGCAACTATGTTTACTCTTTATAAATCATAATGACAACAGAAGCTAACCAAATGACCCTGATCAAAAGTTTACATACCCTGGTGATTTTGGCCTGATAACATGCACACAAGTTGAGACAAAGGGGTTTGAATGGCTATTAAAGGTAACCATCCTCACCTGTGATCGGTTTGCTTGTAATTATTGTGTGTGTGTATAAAAGGTCAATGAGTCATGGGGAAAGCAAAAGAATTGTCAAAGGATCTGTGGGAAAAGGTAGTTGAACTGTATAAAACAGGAAAGGAGATATAAAAAGATACCCAAGGAAGTAAGAATGTCAATCAGCAGTGTTCAAGCTCTAATCAAGAAGTGGAAAATTAGGGGTTCTGTTGAAATCAAACAACGGTCAGGTAGACCAACTAAAAACTTCAGCCCTTTGTTGCCAGGAAAATTGTTTGGGATGCAAATAAAAACCCACAAATAACTTCAGGTGAAATCCAGGACTCTCTGAAAACATGTGGTGTGACTGTTTCAAGATGCACAATAAGGAGGCACTTGAAGAAAAATGGGCTGCATGGTCAAGTCGCCAGAAGAAAGCCATTACTATGCAAATGCCACAAAGTATCTCACTTACAATACGCCAACAGCACAAGCCTCAAACCTTCTGGCACAAAGTCATTTGGAATGATGAGACCAAAATTGAGCTTTTTGGCCACAACAATAAACGCTACATTTGCAGAGGAGTCAACAAGGCCTATGATGAAAGGTACACCATTCCTACTGTGAAACACGCAGGTGGATCGCTGATGTTTTGTGGATATGTGAGCTACAAAGGCACAGGAAATTTGGTCAAAATTGATGGCAAGAAGAATGCAGTATGTTATCAAAGAATACTGGAGGAACATTTGCATTCATCAGCCAGAAAGCTGCGCATGGGATGTACTTGGATATTCCATCATGACAATGATTCAAAACACAAGACCAAATCAACCTGTCATTGGCTACAGCAGAATAAAGTGAAGGTTCTGGAGTGGCCATCTCAGTCTCCTGACCTCAATATCATTGAGCCACTCTGGGGGAGATCTCAGACGTGCAGTTCATGCAAGACAGCCCAAGAATTTCCAGGAACTGGGAGGCTTTTTGCCAAGAGGAATGGGTAGCTTTACCATCTGAGAAGATAAAGAGCCCCACCCACAAATACCACAAAAGACTTCAAGCTGTCATTAATGTTAAAGGGGGCAATACACGGTATAAAGAACTGGGGTATGTAAACTTTTGATCAGGGTCATTTGGGTATTTTCTGTTGTCATTATGATTTAAAAAGAGTAAACACGGTTGATTGATAATAAATATATTCAGGCAAACACTAACCATGAGTGAAAGAAAAGTTTTTGTGTTATTCATATTCTCTGAAAAATGGCCAAAAACTTATGAGCACAACTGTATTATACAAACGCATGGACCTTTTATTAGCTAACATGAAAAAAAAGCCAAGATGATATGAAGTAATTCATATTTTATTTGATAATTTAATACACACAATATTCAGGTTAAACATAGCCATAGGAGAATCATTTAGGTAGTGTAGATGTATGTGATTTAATTTGTAAATAAGATGATCCATGGGGCAGGGAATAAAACATGTCTACAGCAGCTGGGCCATGGACAGATCCAATGTGTGCTGCATGGCATTCTGGGAACCGTACTCATGGCAAGTAGAACAAGAGTACCCCAATAAACCAGACTGAGAACTGCTTGAAGGGGTATGCCCTAACATTATGTGCTGGGAACACTGAAATTCTTAAAGAATCTAAATGGTAAATAACCACATAATGTCAGATTGATGAAGATGATGATGCTGAATTCTTTTCGGCTGGCTTTTGGACTACCACCTCGAGAAATCCTTTTGCATTCTGGAACTGTTTACTTGTTAAATCGACTAATAAATGTTTTGGACCAGATTTATATGGGATTATTGTTAGAGGAATCTTAATGGTCTCGTTGGGTTTCACTGAGCCCCCTCTAAAAAAAACAAACAAAAAAAAACAAATAAAAAAATGTACTAATTAGTAGAAATTAACAATTGATATATGCATTCACACAGTTGTACAGTATACCTGATACACATACTAGTGCTGGATCTAATTACTTGTATAAGATATACATATGTTACAGTGTAATGTAATAATTTTTTTTCTTTCAATATATTTTATTCAAAGATTTAACAAAATACAAAAGTACAAACATTATTAAGCAAATGTCAAAAGATGGATGCACCCTCAAATGTGGTAAAGGGCCTGAGTATTGCAGGCAAATTACAAATGAACTGAGCCTAACAGGTTGGCCCCACCAAATGGAGCAACAGCTTCCCAAGGGCATAAGCTTGGTAAATAAAATAACCCTATTACAGATACAGAATAAAAGACATATCTATAAAAAGGACATTACATTAACAGTTGATCAAATGGTAACAGTTACGTTGAGAGAGATGTTGGAGCAATAACATCAGGAATTATTCTCAGTGCCTCAAGTTACGGTGCCTTGCTCCCACATACACTATATTACCAAAAGTATTGGGAGGCCTGCCTTTACACGCACGTAAACTTTAATGGCATCCCAGTCTTAGTTCGCAGGGTTCAATATTGAGTTTGCCCACCCTTTGCAGCTATAACAGTTTCAACTCTTCTGGGAATACTGTCCACAAGGTTTAGGAGTGTGTCTATGAGAATGTTTGACTAGTCTTCCAGAAGTGCATTTCTGAGGTTAGGCACTGATGTTGGATGAGAAGGCTTTTTATGACTATACTGCTACCTACTGCCACTATAGTGCATTGAACCTGAAAGAAGCATAAGTGTGCTCCTATGTTTACTAACACACCTTTTGTATTGTAGATGACTTTTCTGAGACAAGGTCCCTGAAAGGAACCCTTTAACCACTTGCCGACCGCCGATCGGCATTTGACGGTGACAAAGTGGCTGCTTAGCATCACGCGCGCGCCCCCTAGGCGCGGGCGCTGCAACGGCATTTGTTACAGGGCCTTTCAATCTACAGCCCCAGGCCAATGATTTTTGGTCTGGCCCTGTAGATCGCCCCTGCCAATGAAATGTTCCTCTGCCTCTGTAAATGTAAACAGAGACAGAGGAAGTTAACTCCTCTTCCTCCCTGAAGCCCTTTTCGGTTTCAGAGAGGAAGAAGAAGCATCAGGAACGTGAGTTTGCACAATCACTACACTGACACCAGGTCACATAGGCACATTTAACCCCTTGATCGCCCCCTGATCGCCCCCCAGTTAACCATTTCACTCCCTGTCACCCCCTGTCACAGTATCACATAGTGCAGCGATCTGATTTTTAGTGATCGCTGTACTTGTGACCCTTGTGACACTAAATCAGTGTTAGGTTAGGCTAGTACTAGGCCTAGTTAGGTGAAAATACCCCCCT
>BLSH010011003.1:957959-985610 GCA_018402905.1 Glandirana rugosa
TCTCTCTTTTGTTCTCTCTCTTTTTTTCTTTGAATGTTGACAAAAACCAAAAAAATAAAATATAAAAAAAAAACAAAAAAAAATTGAAAAAAATAAAAAAATAAAAAAACCATGTTGAAAAAAAAATTGATTTTTCTTTGACCAAGGTCCAAACCCAGAGAGTTTTTACGTGACCGTAAAAACCTCTGGGAAACAGTCACACAGATAGCGACACAGACGACGTGGGATGCGATTATTAAGTGATTACACACTATCGCAAGTTTTGTCAGTAACTACGTCTCTGGTCCGACCAGTCCTGTCCAAAACGTAACCTGTCCTGACCAGCCTGGTCTCTGCATCAATGACTGTTTTGAACGCTATCACACATTAGTGAATTATTAGCGTAGGGTGCAGCAGACACAGCGATAGACACACTGACAAAGGGTCTCCAAAAATGCCAGTGCATTTTTGAGAGACCCAAACCTGGAACCAGTTTCTTTTTAGTTAAAAAAAAAGTTGTACCAAAAAAATAAAAAAATAAAAAAAGTTAAAAAAAAACAAAAAAAAAATATAAAATAAAAAAACCAAAAACAGTTGTAAGTTTCTTTTTTTCTCTCTCTTGTTTTCTCTCTAATCACTCTCTGTTCTCTCTCTATTGTTAATATTTTATATGCATGCCTGTTTGTTACTGTTTTTATAATGTTTTCTTTGCAGGTATGTCATTTTTTATGTTAAGCGCTATGATTTAAATATAGCAGTAAGTGATGTCACTGGGATGGTTTATTCTGGTTGATAGTGCACTTATCATACGAGAGAGGCGTCTCTTTATGTATGAAGTACTGCTGAATGAGCGCAATATCTACTCACTGTATATTGTTGATGTGTTTTACAATTTTTTTTCTTCTTAGCAGGTATGTAATTTTTACTATATAACATTACTATATATGCCCAACAAGGACCCGTGACATACTAGTGTGTTGCTGGTCTTCTCAGGCTCTCCTGTCCCACCGGGGAAAGTGAGAATGCAGCTGGTGGTTCCGCCAGCTGACCATAGAGCTGATTGAAGACTAGAATGGTTCCAATCATCTCCATGGCTTAACAAACCGGAGGCTACGAGCATTTTGTGACTTCGGTTTTGCCAGATATAAACAGCGCCATTGGGAAATTGGGGAATCATTTTATCACACCGATTTTGCTGTCGTCAGATGCTTTAAGGGCTGGGGAAAGATCTAGAGTTTAGTAGACCACAAATTTAAAAAAAAAAAAAATATGCAACAATACCTATTTTTATCATAGGGGATATTTAAAATCCCTGTGATAAAAATAAAAATGATAAAAAAAAAAAGATGAAAGGGACAGTGTAAAAATAAAATAAAAAAGCAAAATGAATAATTAAAAAAAAAAAAAAAAAAAATGCACCTCTGCGCCCTGTGCACGCACGCATAGTTGGACGCAAGCTTCAGTCTCGTGTCGTATGTAAACAACAATTTCACCATGCATGTGAGGTATCAACGCGAACATCAGATCGAGGGCAGTAATTCTAGCAGTAGACCTCCTCTGCAGATCTGAAGTGGTAACCTGTAAAGGCTTTTTAAGGGTTTTAAAAATGTATATAGTTTGTCGCCGCTTCGCGGGTGTGCGTTATTTTTAAAGCATGTCATGTTTGGTGTCTATGCACTCGGCATGAGATCAACTTTTATATTTTGCCAAACATTTGGGAAAAATAGTGTGTTTTTTTGCATTAAAATCCAAAAAAGTGTTTTTTTCCCCAAAAAATGCGTTTGAAAAATTGCTGCGCAAATACTTTTTGAAAAAAAAAATTGTAACACGCACTATTTTAATCTGTAGGGCCTCTGCTTTAAAAAAATATATATGTTTGGGGGTTCAAAGTAATTTTCTAGCAAAAAAAAGTATTTTTTTCATGTTAACAAAAAGTGTCAGAAAAGACTTGGTGGATCAAGTGGTTAGAAGAGTGGGTGATGTTGGGCATAAAATGGCAGGACAGTTCAACCCCCCCCCCTCCAAATGACACCATTTTGGAAAGTAGACACCCCAAGCTATTTTCTGAGAGGCATGTTGAGTCCATGGAATATTCTGTATTTTTGTTATTAGTGATTGAAAAATGACAAAAAAATAAAAAAAAATACACAAAGTTGTCACTGAAATTATATATTGCTCACCCATGCCATGGGTATGTGTGGAATTACACCCCAAAATACATTCTGCTGCTTCTCCTGAGTATGGGGATACCCCATGTGTGAGACTTTTTGTGAATCTATCCGTGTACGGGACCCCAAAAACACCTTCACCCCACACTACCTATCCAGGTTCGGAGGCCATGAAATGCCCAGATAGCAAAAAAAAAAAACCCAAATGACCCCATTTTGGAAAGTAGACACCCCAAGCTATCTGCTGAGAGGCATGTTGAGTCCATGGAATGTTATATTTTGCCACAAGTTTCGGGGAAATTACAGTTTTTTTTTTTTTTTCACAAAGTTCTCACTAAATGATAAGTTACTTGAACATGCCATGGGTATATGTGAAATTACACCCCAAAATACATTCTGCTGCTTCTTCTGAATACGGGGATACCACATATGTGAGACTTTCTGGCAGTCTAGCCGCGTACGGGACCCCAAAAACCAATCACCACCTTCAGGCTTTCTAAGTGCGTAAAAAGGTGATTTTACTCCTCACTCCCTATCACAGTTTCGGAGGCCATGGAATGCCCAGATAGCACAAAACCCCCCCAAATGACCCCATTTTGGAAAGTAGACACCCTAAGCTATTTGCTAAGAGGCATGGTGCATATTTTGCAGCTCTCATTTGTTTTGGAAAATGAAGAAATAAACTGATTTTTTTTTTTTACTTTTTTCAAATTTCAAAACTTTGTGACAAAATGTGAGATCTGCAAAATACTCAAAATACTTCTCAGCAAATAGCTTGGAGTGTCTACTTTCCAAAATGGGGTCATTTGGGGGGATTTTGTGCTATCTGGGCATTCCATGGCCTCCGAAACTGTGATAGGGAGTGTGGAGTAAAATCACCTTTTTACGCACTTAGAAAGCCTGAAGGCGGTGATTGGTTTTCAGGGTCCCGTACGCCGATAGGCTCCCAATAAGTCTCACACATGGGGTATCCCCGTACTCAGGAGAAGCAGCAGAATGTATTTTGGGGTGTAATACCACACATACCCATGGCATGGCTGAGCAATATATCATTTCATTAACAACTTTGTGTAATTTTTTTTTTTTTTTTGGTCATCTTTCAATCACTTATGACAAAAAATAAAATATTCAATGGGCTCAACATGCCTCTCAGCAAATTCCTTGGGGTGTCTACTTTCCAAAATGGGGTCATTTGGGGGGGGGGGGGGTTTGTACTGCCCCTCCATTTTAGCACCTCAAGAAATGAGATAGGCAGTCATAAAATAAAAGCTGCGGAAATTCCAGAAAATGTACCCTAGTTTGTAGACGCTATAACTTTTGCACAAAGCAATAAATATACGCGATTTGGCTTTTTTTTTACCCGAGACATGTGGCTGAATGCATTTTGGCAAAAATGTATGACTAAAATTTAGTTTATTGTATTATTGTAATAAAATAAAGTTGAAAATATCATTTTTTAAAAAAATTTCCGTTCTATTTTTGTTTATATCGCAAAAATTAAAAAGCGCAGTGGTGAACAAATACCACCTATTTGTGGGAAAAAAAGGACGCAAATTTCGTTTGGGTACTGCATTGCATTACCGCGCAATGTATCCGATTCTCCAAATGAAATAGTAACAAATTTCGTTGACATTTGTTTAAATTCGTTTTGTATATTTGTTTTCTAATGAATTCCAAAATTTCCAGAACAATTCTAATTTGGATCAGTTGAGAAAAGATCGACCAATTCAAATTCTGTGTGAAGAATAGCTGGTTGTTAAGGAGCGGGCCGGGGAAGCCAGTTGCTGCCTCCTTAACAACCGATTACTCATCAGCTGTCAGCGGGCTTCCCCACTGACAGCTGATATGTAAACAAAAGACAACACTGCCTTGTTGTGCTTGTCACACTTTTTTTGTGCATTTCAAGAGCTCGCAGGCATGAATGGAGCATCAGTGTACAATTACAAGAACACTGTTAGTGGACAGAAAGAGAACTTTTATTGAAGAAGAGACAAAACAAAGTCTCTTCTCTAATAACAGTAACTGCCAGCCACCTTTGTAACACAGACCTAAAATTTCACTTCAAGCTAGTCATACGCATTGCAACCTGATTGTACAATCTTGTTTGGATCTACCACGATCATAAAATACGAGGGCCAACCAAAACAATTCATGCAGTTTGTTTTCAATCCGTCAGACCCTTAGAGTCCCTTATAGTTGTTAGTAGATCTAAAAAAAGATTGCACCGTCAGATTGTAACAATCATGGTCAACTTTAGGTTTAAAAAGAAAAAAGGCAAGCAGCAGAAAGGTAAAGATGTAACCATATAAGAAATAGGAAAAGATAAGGAATGGAAAATAATTAGCGTACTTGACTATGATTGGATCATTAAGAAGACCACTGCCTTCAGCTGTCACCACAATATCAGATACAGCTTGGTTCAGAGGGTTGGTGAATACTACTTCAGCTTTAACAAGCTTATTCATTTGGACTGGTCCTTTCACCTGAAAAAAAAGTTGATTCAAATAAATTACCATGCTTATAGTAGAGTGCCTTGAAAAAGTATTCATACCCCTTGACATTTTCCACATTTTGTCATGTTACAACCAAAAACATAAATGTATTTTATTGTGATTTTATGTGATAGACTAACACAAAGTGGCACATAATTGTGCAGTAGAGAGAAAATGATAAATGGTTTTCAAAATTTTTTTACAAATAAATATGTGAAAAGTGTGGCATGCATTTGTATTCAGCCCCCTGAATCAATACTTTGTAGAACCACTTTTCGCTGCAATTACAGCTGCAAGTCTTTTTGGGTATCTCTACCAGCTTTGCACATCTAGAGAGTGACATTTTTGCCCATTCTTCTTTGCAAAATAGCTCCATCTCTGTCAGATTGGATGGAGAGAAGTCTTGCCACAGATTCTCACTTGGATTTAGGTCTAAACTTTGACTGCAGCATTCTAACGCATGAATATGCTTTGATCTAAACCATTCCATTGTAGCTCTGGCTGTATGTTTAGGGTCGTTGTCCTGCTGGAAGGTGGACCTCTTCCCCAGTCTCAAGTCTTTTGCAGACTAGCAGGTTTTGATTGCCCTGTATTTGGCTCCATCCATCTTCCCATCAACTCTGACCAGGTTCCCTGTCCCTGCTGAAGAAAAGCATGCCCACAAAATTATGCTGTCACCACCATTTTTCCTGGTGGGGATGTGCAGTGTTAGTTTTCCGCCACGCATAGCGTTTTGCCTTTAGGCCAAAAAGTTACACTTTGGTCTCATCTGACCAGAGCACCTTCTTCCACATGTTTGCCGTATCCCCCACATGGCTTCTCGCAAACTGCAAATGGGACTTCTTATGGCTTTTTTCAACAATGGCTTTCTTCTTGCCACTCTTCCATAAGGGACAGATTTGTGGAGTACACGACTTATAGTAGTCCTGGGAACAGATTCTCCCACCTGAGCTGTGGATCTCTGCAGCTCCTCCAGAGTTACCATGGGCCTCTTGGCTGCTTCTCTGATGAATGCTCTTCTTGCCCGGCCTGTCAGCTTAGGTGGACCGCCATGTCTTGGTAGGTTTGCAGTTGTGCCATACTCTTTCCATTTTCGGATGATGGATTGAACAGTGCTCCATGATATATTCAAAGCTTGGGATATTTTTATATAACTTAACCCTGCTTTAAACCTCTCCACAACTTTATCTCTGACCCGTCTGGTGTGTTCCTTGGCCTTAATGAGTCGGTTTGTTCACTAAGGTTCTCTAACAAACCTCTGAGGGCTTCACAGTACAACTGTATTTATACTGAGATTAAATTACACACAGGTGGACTCTATTTACTAATTAGATGACTTTTGAAGGCAATTGGTTCCACTAGATTTTGGTTAGGGGTATCAGAGTAAAGGGGGCTGAATACAAATGCACGCTACACTTTTCACATATTTATTTGTAAAAAATGTTGATAGCCATTTATCATTTTCCTTCCACTTCACAATTATGTGCCACTTTGTGTTGGTCTATCACAGGGGTCTCAAACTGGCAGTTCCCCAGCTGTTGCGAAACTACAAGTCCCATGAGGCATTGCAAGCCTGACAGTTACAAGCATGACTCCCACAGGCAGAGACATGATGGGACTTGTAGTTTTACAACAGCTGAAGGGCCGCCAGTTTGAGACCCTGGTCTATCACATAAAATCCCAATAAAATACATTTATGTTTTTAGTTGTAACATGAAAAAATGTTGAAAGTTTCAAGGGGTATGAATACTTTTTCAAGGCACTGTAGAACAGAGCTCAAAAAGCAAACATTTACAATATTGTAGGAAACATCTAAGCAGTATCCCTAAAATTTATTCGGAAAAATAGTAGTTAATTTCCTGGTAGGTGCAGTGGGAAATCTAAGGCACTGCTGCCTTTGACCTAAAATATCATGAGCTTTGGAGTGAGATTTGGTGATGTCACTACTGTGCTCACTGATCACACTGATCTCCTTGCTGAAGGCTCTGACATGAGGAAGCAAAACCCTGCCTCTACCAAGATGGCCCCCTTCGCACAGAGACACAGTGCAGAACAAGATATGGTAAGTCAGTAATGGGGAAAAGATCAGCTGCAGGGAGACCGCAGGCAATACTTGTGTGTTGGGTGTGTCTGGGCACAGTCTAATCACCCCATGTGCGTTAGCATTATCCATGGGCGGCACCAGGTGGGTGGTTGGGGGTGCTAGTCGCCAGTGCAAATGCCCCCATTATATTAAAGGCTAGGTATAACTGTAGGAACATGTTACACCCGTATTTAGGGTTTAACGTTAAATCCTCCTAATCAACTGCCTCCCACCACCAGAGCCCCCTCCCCGTGACAGCAGGTGGTGTTCATGTGTGTTTGAGCTTTGGTGTGCACACCCTAATGCAATAGGCTGTGCACACCTATGGCCCTCTGCATGCCTTTTTTCGCACAACTTCCAGAGGTCTGTTCCTTTTTAAAGAGAACATGTGCGATAGAAATGCTGGAGCTGTCATTAATTGCTCTTTAAAGCAGTGGTTCTCAAATTCAGTCTTTAAGTATCCCTAACGGGCCATGTTTTCAGGTTTTCCTTTACTTTGCACAGCTGCTTTAAATCAAGATGTAGCCAGGAGCGGACTACAGCTATCTGACTTTGCAGACTTTCCTCCTGTTGTCTCAGACTGTTTCTGTATCCCCCTAGTGCTGGGCTCAGATTACTGACATCACATTTCTGAGCCTAGAAGAAAGCATAGTAGAAACTATAGTCTTCTTAGCAGACATCGCTGAACTGCACAACTGATCATGGACTACACCTCCCAGCAAGCCATCTGCTCCAAGGGAGAATTGTTGGAGAGACTATAAAGGGATCTGCTGACCAGGCCCACGCTCTCTTGCTTCCTGGGTTCCATTGTGTGAGCACCATCTCGCTGCTGTGTGGGAGAACTGCGGCCTACCACGCCATACACAGCCTTACAGCTCCAGCCCAATCGTGTCAGATGTTGCCCGCTACCTGTGAGGCGCCCCTGCAGCATCGCTGATAGCATCAGAGTCGCAAGGCTCACTGATTCAGCAGACCAATCACCATCTCTGCCCACATACAGTAAAGAAGAATCGTTTGATCGTTCATCTGAAGAAGGTTACCGAATGTTCTCAGGATTGGTGAGAGGGCACCTGCCCAAAGCAGGTTCAGTTACAAGCCATCAATATCACCCTCTAAACACTGTATACAGACACCTTTTACCTGGATTGTCTAAAGGATTGCTAAATCAGAACCAGCTGCTTTGCCCTAATTGCCGTCACTGTGTCACACTAAGAAATTCTTATTACTTTGAGATCCAACTGCCGGTGAAGGTAATAGCAAGGCCTTGCATTTTGTGCCGTAAGAAAGCGATCGACAGTGGGTGAGAGCCTTAGCCCAGAGAGCCTGCATTCTGGATGTGAAGGTAGAGTTTACACTGGACTATGTTTGGGTATTGATGAAGTGTCAGGAAGACATACCTGCCTGTTTCTGGGAAGAAGAGGTGCCATTAGCAGCAGGGGTAATCGCTCGGGTGGTCCCACTGCAAGTGGGGGAAGAGGCCACAGAGGGGCAGTCGTTACCTCCAGCCAGTGCGGGGAACACAGGACCAGTTGGTACAGACTCCTGTGGGGCTAGTGCTCCCCCTGCCTCATTTTACATGGACATGAGCCGGTTAGTTGAGAGTCTGGCTCCGGCAATGTCAACCAGGGATATAGGAAGCTTCAGTTCTTCTCAGAGAAATTGCCAACTCTGACTGGAAAGGAAAGTTTGAGACCTGGATGAGTCAAGCCATTCAGGCGATAGAAGAATGGAGTGTTTCAGAAGCTGTGAAGCAGCAGCGGCTGAGCGAGGGTCTCAGGGGCACAGAAGCTGAAGTGATTCTTAATCTGTGGATGGGAAAAAAGATTGTGTTGCTATGGATTACATAGAAGCTTTGTTTGCTGTATTTGGAAGAGTGGAGAAGACCTCTGATCTCTTGTACAAGTTCAATCATACTCACCAACAAAGAGGGGATAGACTCTCAGAGTATATTTCTCGAGTAGATAGATAGAATCCTACACCAGACTATTCTTAAGAAAGGCATTGACCAAAAAAATGCTGACCAAGCTCCTTTAGACCGGGTCTTACAAGGAGACTGTCCAAACCATCCCATTGTTCCGAAGTTATTGTTGAAGGGAGCACGAACAGTCCCAACTTATCCTGAACTGATGATAGAAGTACAGGAGGAAGAAGCCTTATTGGAGGAGAAGAGCCAGGGGATGAAAGAGTCGGTTGCCAGTTGTGGAAGGAGGGAGAAAGTGTCTGCCCGTGTTGCCCATGTCAAACCTAGCTTTTCAGGAGAGGACAGCGAAGCAGAAACAGAGCAAGAAGTGCCTGTCAGTCCTGACAGTAAAATAATCTGTTGACGAGTCAGAGCCAGTGGAATTGATGACTCAAGTTACTCAGGCTCAAACTCAAATGTATCAAGCTTTGATGTGAGTAATGGAAAATGCAAGAGCAGAGATTTAACTCAGGAGGGTTGAAGTCGCCTCAAACCGGGGAACTGGGCATTTCAAGGCCAAGTGTCCCAGAGCAGTAATCAGCCCAGAGTTGCTTGAAAAAGTGTTAAAAGCATTTCAGAAGATACTTTTCTTGAGGAAGGAGGAAAACTTTAGGGGACCTCAGTGAAGGAGCCAATTGAGTTTCCCAGGGTAAACAGGAGCTCCAAAGTTCACAAAGAGTCAAAACAGAAACGGAAAGCGAGGTTTTTCACTTGCCCCTCTTCTTCTTTGCCTGCACCTAAAAATGAGCCACTCGGGAAGGGGAGAAAGACACAAGAGGTCAATGCACTTCTTCCTAGTCGAATTGGAAGGAAGGAAGTTAGGACTCAGAATATCGAGTCTCAAGTGAGAAACTTGCCAAAAAACTTGGTAGGGCCCTCTTCAATACACTTCAAGTAGAATGGATCTACACCAAAAGCACTACTCAATACTGGAGCCCAAGTAATGCTACTGTATAGGCATTTCTATGACAAGCACTTGAAGCATATTCCATTACGAAAGCTGCAAGAGCCGGGAAGCCAGAAACGTTTGACACCTTGGCAGTTGTCTGCCCTCGACCCCCTGGGGCAGGACAGGATTCTCTGTTGATCGGAACAAACACAGACCTTGTGAGAAGACTGCTCACTCTGTTGGCTTTGAAGGGTTCCATTGTGGAGAAGATTCACCCACAGCTGAGGCAGGCTTTCCAGCATGTAGTGCAGGAGCAAAGAGTACCCGTCGACAGAGTGGGAAGGTTGTGGCAGTTGTATACTTGAGAGAAAATATTGCAACCAGGAGAGAGACGAGAGAGCATGTCTGAAGGCCACCGTCCAGCTGTCTTGGGATCAGCCAGGTCCCTATGTGGTGCTGGAGGCTGACCCATTGGAGGAAGAAACTGGGATAGAGTTGGTCCCAGAAATTATGCTCACAAGGATGTTGCTGCAGAATGGGGGGGATAATATGTGTCAGTGTAATAAACATTACCACCCAGCCTGTCAGCCTGAAGCCTCGTATGGTAATAGGGAAAGTGAGTGCAGCCACTCCTGTTCAGGCGGACTACTTGGTACAAGGGGACCCCGCAAGAGAACCCCACGTTCAGAGTCCAAATTTGTCTCCTAGATGGAGAGAGAGGGTTAGAGCTCAGCTAGCCATGTTAGAAGAGATGTTCTCTAGGAATGACTGGTGTAGGTTGTGCTAAGAGTGCACAACATCGAGTTCGACTGAGCGAAGACAAGCCTTTCAGAGAGAGGGCTTGGCGGATCCCTCTGTGTGACCTTGAAGATCTTCAGGAACAGTTGGTCAAACTGAAGAAGTCTGGGGTCATTAGAGAGTCCAGGAGTCCCCACGCATCCCCCATTGTAGTGGTGCACAAGAAAAATGGAACCATATGGATGTGCATTGATTTATAGAACACTGAACCGAGGAACCGTTCCTGATCAGTACACTACACCCTGCATACAGGATGTCTTGCAGTGTTTGTCTGGAGCAAAGCGGTTCAGCGTGTTGGATCTAAAGAGTGGTTACTACCAGATCCCGATGCATCCTGATGACCGAGAGAAGACGGCATTAATCAGCCCGTTGGGATTCTTTGAGTTTTATCGCATGCCACAGGGGTTGGGAGGAGACCAAGCTACCTTTCAGAGGTTGATGGAGAACATGGTTGGAGACATGAACCTGATAGAGGTGCTTGTGTATTTAGATGATATCATTGTGTTTGGCAAGACACTAGAGGAGCATGAGGCACGACTCGAAAAGGTCTTTGGGAGGCTCCATGCAGAGGGGTTGAAACGGTCATTGAAGAAATGTCAATTCTACCAGACGTCAGTCACCTATCTGAGGCACATGGTCTCAGCCAATGGAGTAGCCACAGACCCACGGAAGATGGAAGCAGTTACCTCTTGGCCTCGACCAAGGACTGTTACAGAGCTTAGGCAATTTCTAGGATTTTGCTCCTACTATAGAAGATTTGTGAAAAACTGCACAAATTGCGA
This sequence comes from Glandirana rugosa, assembly GCA_018402905.1. Classification (NCBI taxonomy): domain Eukaryota; kingdom Metazoa; phylum Chordata; class Amphibia; order Anura; family Ranidae; genus Glandirana; species Glandirana rugosa. Next base: position 969,111 of record BLSH010011003.1, read on the forward strand.
AGCCTCTGAATGAGCTGTTGCAGAGGCAAGTAAATGAAGGTCCACAAAAGTCGAATTCAAGGGAACTCAGGCAGTTGGGGTCTAGGAGGCCACATGAGTTTATTCAGGATCAATGGACTTTGAAGTGTGAGAAGGCTTTTAGAAATTTGAAGAAGAGCCTCAGTGAAGCTCCAGTTTTGGCCTACCTCTAAGCCTTATGAGTTGCATGTGGACACTAGCTGAGATGGGCTAGGAGGAGTTCTATATCAAGAAATGGAAGGTAAGCTTCATCCGATAGCCTATGTGAGTCGGAGTCTTACTCCCTCTGAAAAGAACTATCCTGTGCACAAGTTAGGTTGCTGGCCCTCAAGTGGGCAGTAGCGGACAAGCTGTGAGACTATGGAGTTACGTTTGTGGTTAGAACAGATAACAATCCTCTGTCTACTGCTAAATTAGATACCACTGTGCATCAGTGGTTGGCCGCACTGTCCGAGTTTCAATTCAGCCTGAAGTACCGGCCAGGGATAGGAATCCGAGATGCAGATGCTCTCTTTCTTGAAGATGTATGTTTCAGATGAGGGTGCAAGGAACTGGGTTAATTTGACACCTGAAGGAGTTCACGCAGTATGCCAGGGAGTAGAGCATCATCATAAAGGGGCCACAGGAGCCCACAAGCCGTGGGAGTTGCCCCTGCTATGTTACTGTGATCTGACTCAAGTGCGTAGTTAAGAATTGCCTCAGTTGACAAAGGAAGGCTTGAGAAGGGATCACAGTGAAGATCCACTGTGCAGCCTTGTTAAGAAGGCAGTGGTAGCTTGAGATTCTCAGATGCTTAACAGCTCTTCATGACGACCATGGACATTTGGGGCCGGATAGAACCCTTAAGCTAGTTGGGGACCATTTCTATTGGCCATCCATGAGGACCGAAGTTGAAAGCTATTGCCGTTCTTATATCCGGTGCATCCAAAGAAAGACTTTGTCTGGTAGGGCTGCCCCAATGAATGGGCCATCTGTAAAGTCAAGGGCCAATAGAACTGGTGTGCATTTATTTCTTGTGTCTAGAACCTGACCTGAATTGGCGACGTAATGTTCTGGTTGTGACAGATCATTTCACACGCTATGCTCAAGCTTTCCTGACCAAAGACAACAAGCCAGTACGGTTGCCAAAACTTTGGTGGAGAAGTTTTTCACCCATTACGGCGGCTTACCTCAGCGTTTACACTCTGATCAAGGTTGGGATTTTGAGAGTAAACTGGTAAAACAGTTGTGTAAACTGCTGAGCATTCAAAAGTCCAGAACCACTCCTAAGATCCCAAGGGGATCCACAACCAGAACGTTTCAGTCATACCCTGCTAAATATGCTGGGAACGTTATCTTTAGAAAAGAAACAACATTGGGGCGACTACATTGTGGCAGTGGTCCACGCATATAATAGTAGTGTGAACGACTTCACCAGGTACTCTCCCTACCGGTTGATGTTTGGGAGGGAAGCCCGTTTGCCTGTGCATTTAGCCTTTGGAACATCCCTGGATTACACTTCTCAGGCCTCTTATAAAGGATATGTTGAGAGACTTTGCAGAAACTTGAAAACTGCCTATGAGAGAGCCAATGAAGCATCCACTGCTAGAGAACAAAGAAACAAAAAGGATCTTTGATCTCAAAGTGGGGGTTCAGGACTTGCAACCAGGAGACCGGGTGCTGTTACGCAATATAGGAGGGCCAGGAAAACATAAATTGGCTGATCGATGGCGTTCTTAACCATGCATCGTCTGCAAATGGTCTGGGCTTCTCGTGTACCAAATTCACCCAGAGGGGAAGACCGGTCCGGTCCAGACCTGGCATCGAAATCATCTCCTGCCTATATGTGGGGCTGTACGTATATCTTCTGATACACCTCGCTCTCTTACTTTGAAGCCTAGGACCCGTCAGACCCCTTCATCTACTTTTTAAGAGGAAGAAGAGGAGGATAGTGATGAGGAAGAGCTAACTCTTGACTGGTTATGGGTTTCCCCACTAGAGGATACCACCAGAATCTCTCAGTCCCCCCCATTGGAAGATAAGAAAGGATAGAATATCAGTTCTTTGAGGCAGAGAGGTCTATACCATCCCCTGTGAGGAACTGAAGGGGTCAAACTAGAACCGGCTGACAACTCTGAAGTACAAGACTCTAGAGAAGTTCCAGCCCCCTCCACCCATGACACAGGAGGAGAGACTGCTCCTGAGAGTTTGGAAGAACCAGAGTCTGGCTGTCATTTTTGTGGTCTGAATCATGAACCTGAACCTCTAGGGAACATATATTCAAGACTTTGACTGGAAACCTGTCCACCTAAGAGACAAACATACGACACCCTTGGAGAAAGCTCTGATTAACTAATTTCTACAGCTCAACGTTCTAGCCAAGTGCCACCTTCTTCTACTGAACCTTTGGTAGAGGATTACCCTGTTCCACCTTCTGACACTACTGGGTGGGTCACTAACCTATTACTAGTCTGTCACCAAAATAATTGAACTTTATCTGATGACTTGTATAGTTTACTGTTTGAAAATCCGTCTAGTAGTCAGCTATATGCTACTGTAGATTCTGGTTAGCAGATTTATTATTTGCAGACTTTTAATGTGTTAATTAAGAAATATATAGTGGGCCTGTATCCTGTCTTTGGGGACCAAAGACTTTCAAGTAGGTGGAGGATGTAGCCTGGAGCGAACTACAGCTATCAGACTTTCCTCCTGCTGTCCCAGACTGTTTCTGTATCCACCTAGTGCTGGGCTCTGACTAATGACATCACATTTCTGAGCCTAGAAGAAAGCATTGTGGGAACTGTAGTCTTCTGAACAGACTTTGCTGAACTGCAGAACTGACCATGAACTACACCTCCCAGAAAGCCATCTGCTCCAGGGGTGAATTGTGGGAGAGACTATAAAGGGATCTGCTGACCAGGCCCACGCTCTCTTGCTTCCTGGGTCCCATTGTGTGAGCACCATCTCACAGCTGCGTGGGAGAACTGTGGCCTACCACACCATAAAAAGCCTTACATCTCCAGCCCATTTGGGTCAAACATTGCCGCTACCTGAGGGGCGCCCCTACAAAAGCATCAGAGTCGTACGCCTCACTGATTCAGGAGACCGATCACAATCTCTGCCCGCATACAGTAAATAAGAATCATTTTATTGTTCATCTGGAGGTTACCGAATGTTCTCAGGATTCATGAGAGGGCACCTGCCCAAAGCAGATTCAGTTGCAAGACATTAATATCGCCCTCTGAACACTGTGTACAGACACCTTTTACCTGGATTGCCTAAAGGATTGCTATAAGTCAGAACCAGCTGCTTTGCCTTAATTGCCATCACTATGTTACACTAAGGAATTCTTGTTTCTTTGAGCTGCAAATGCCGGTGAAGATAATAGCAAGGCCTTGCACTTTGAACATTGCTATTTTATTACTCTTAAAGGGGACACGCTATTGGTATCTATATTATTTTATCCCTCATTAGGATTGAAAGTATTATATGCCGGCCTGGGGTTTCCCTTTAGCAGGAGTATCCCTTTTACCAATAGCTTTCTTGCTTTCTTGAGGAATCAATTTAATACTCTTTATTATTGTGTACATTGGTATTTACTTGTCACTGCTAACTGTCATGTGACTGCTTTAAGAAGGATCTCAACCTGGTCTTGGTTGTCTATGCAGGACTTGGCTGGCTAATACTCTTTTAAGTCTCTTCTCTTGATTGAGTAAAACTAGAGAGAGATAAAACTACTTGCATTGTGTCTGTGTGTTATTTAAAGGTATACGCAACACGTCTGAAACTAGAGTGTCAGGAGGGATGGGAAATCCACAGGGTCAAGGCTGCACAGAAGAACATGCAATTACAAGCAACCCCCTAGGGGGCAGTGCTACAAATATCAATGACATGGTATTGATAAGAGCTATTTTATCTAAGGGAAGTTCCCAAAACATGGCCCGTTGGGGGTACTTGGGGACTGAGGTTGAGAACCACTGCTTTAAAAGGACTGTGATCTTAATCCTGGCTGCATTACTTTGTGGAGTCAATTTACTAAAGACATAGAGAATGTTCACTCACTTTGTATGTTAAAGCATACATGTAATAGAAGAGGCACTATGCTTAACTTTCTGGTAGCCCATTTGTTGATATGCTGCCATGCTTCTCTCCAGCCGCTGCAAGTATTACACACTTTTGGATGTGTGGAATACACGCTCCCCTCTGCAAGCGGTGGTTTCTCCTAACGGTTAACCCCAGGACTTATTACCTGATGCTATCTTCTCTGGCCAGGTGACACAAGAAGCAAAGCAAAAGTAGAACAAGAATACATGTGGAACAAGAAGATTCAGAAGTACGTGGAGGATGGTGGGGACAAGTGCCTCGGCTGGAGAGAAATCAGAGGGACATGGCAACAGGTTAGTCCGAGCAGCAGACAGAGATGTGGTCAGTAAACTGGCAAAGGGTTGGTCCAGGCAGCAGACAGAGATGTGATCAGTTAACATGCACACGGTCGGTCCAGACAGCAGACAGAAATATGGTCAGTAAACTGGCAAGAGGTTGTTCCAGGCAGCAGTCATAAGAGGGGTTGGTCTGAGTAGCAGGTAGAATCATTGTCAAAATATAGGCAAGGATCAGTGCACAAGTAGATCAAATACAGGCAATGGTAGCTAGCAAGGCATATAGGAAAACCTATTACGAGTGCTGGATGCAGAGCTTGTGGTGTTTAAATTGGGTGCCATTTGACAGGGGGCCAATGGTTAACAAGAATCAGGCTGTGACTGTGTAGCCAGGTAACATGTTAATAATCCTGGGCAATCTGGATGCCACAGCCAATTGAAGCATAGGAGGAAGCGACATCAGGAAAGTGACCATGTTGCTCAGGGGACAGAACGCTGAACAGCAAGATGCGAGGATCAGCAGAGGTCATCAGGAAACATGATGCACAGCAGCAGTATGGGAGAAACGGTAGGACCTTACACTTATCTGGCAGTTGAATACTGGGGAGAGGTAAAAAGGTGGCATATCAACAATCGGGCAAAGGTTAGTATATTTCCTCTTTTTTTACAAGCATGTTTTAACAAAGTAAAATTGTGAAGACAAGGTCACTTAAAAAAATAGGTGAACCTATGCTCACTTCAATAATCCAATCATGTGCAAGTAAAAACCGTGTGTTTTTATTTTAATTGCACATGACTGGGTATGCAAATATAAGTGAACACTCCCTTGTGTAAAGCCCAATAGAACTTTCAGTTTAAAAAATAAATACATACCTGGTGCATCAAGACAAAGGATGTGCAAAGTCTTAGAGTTTGTTTTCTTCAGAAAGCAACCACAGCCTGAGTAGAAAAGCCTGTCCCCTACCACCATGCCACAGAGACAGATACAGTACTTGCTCTCTCTGTGGAAGCAGTGGTCTCCCTGCAGATACATGACACACCTCTCGCCGAGTAAGAGCTAGAACTCTCCAATTAGCAAGGTCTGACTCAGCAAGAATCATGTTGGACCATTGCCAAGATCAATTCTGCCACACAGGGAGCAGTGGTTCTGATCTGCAGCATGCAGACAAGGGGCAGGCTTATCTACTCTGTGGCTGTGGACTCTTTGTAAAGAAACCAAAATAATAAGACTTTGCACACATCTTGTTGAAATGCACCTGGTATTATTTAGCTGATTTGAACTGAATGTACAGTCTGTTTAAATTAAAGTTAGTCATCAGAAGACGGGTCACAAGGAGGATGGTGGTCCCGATTCATCTATATAGATCTTTATCACTAGAGGGATCTTCAGCAGGAGGAAGGAGGCCCGGATTCCACTATATAGATCTTCAGTCACCCCTCATTTAGAATACAGCAGGGATGTCAAACTGGCGGCCCTCCAGCTGTTGCGGAACTACAAGTCCCATCATGCCTCTGCCTGTGGGAGTCATGCTTGGAACTGTCAGCCTTGCAATGTCTCATGGGAATTGTAGTTCCACAACAGCTGGAGGGACGCCAGTTTGACACCTGTGGAATACAGTGTCCAGTTCTAGAGACTTTACAAAAAGATATTGCTAAGATAAAAACAAGTCCAGAGATCGGCAACAAAAATGGTGAAATATTTTATCCCCCCAACCTATCAGGGGAGACTTCAGGAACGTAATATGTGCAGTGTTGAGGAAAGCATATGCAGGGGACATAAATGAAACTTAACTGTGTAAGTCAGATAAGCATAGCTCCCAACTGTCCCTGATTTCGAGGAATTGTCCCTGATTTGGAACAAAGTCCATCTGTCTCTCTGTCCCTCTTAACTCCTCATTTGTCCCTCATTTTGGCTTGATCTATGTATATGTATATAAAATGCACTATTTATTTTTCATATAGTGTTTCACAGTGCTAAACTTTTCATCCAATTTCTAAATTGCTGTATTTGAAAATGTCAAAAGCCAGTATAAAAAGGAATAGTAGTTGTAAAAAAGCACTTGTGGGTTCAATTAATATTTTTTTGTATAATTCTCCTTTAAGGGGGTGTGGCGGGTGTGCCCTATGCCTACATATTTTTGCTAATAGGTGTCCCTCGTTCCCATCTCAAAATGTTGGGAGGTATAGATAAGCCAACTGTTGGCTTTCAGGTGGAAGCTTCCACAGACCCAAGGTATATTTGTGTCCCCTGTTTCCTGGGTTCCACTATCCCACCTGTGGACCCTGGGACCTGCATGACAAGTGTCGCCAGGTAGAGGGGAGTGGAACAAGCAAACATGTTGTTTGGATCAGACTCCCAGGAAAGGTAGTGAGCTAGTCAACAGTAAGTGTGATTAAACATACTTATGACAAAAATAAATCTATACTGCATCTATAGATAAAAAATATTTTGAGTTAATGTCCACTTTATTGCTTTTAATGCACTGCTTTCTGATTGAGCTGACATTGCAGGTATCTGAAATGTAAGGAAGACACAGTATCTCACAAAAGTGAGTACACCCTGCACATTTTTGTAAATATTTTATTATATCTTTCCATGTGACAACACTGAAGAAATTACACTTTGCTATGTAAAGTAGTGATTGTACAGCTTGTATAACAGTGTCAATTTGTTGTCCCCTCAAAATAACTCAACACACAGCCATTAATGTCTAAACCACTGGCAACAAAAGTGAGTACACCCCTAAGTGAAAATGTCCAAACTGGGCCCAAAGTGTTAATATTTTGTGTGGCCACCATTATTTTCCAGCTCTGCCTTAACCCTCTTGGGCATGAAGTTCACCAGAGCTTCACAGAATGTTAGAGACCTTGCGTTCCTCCACCTTCCATTTGAGGATGCTCAATAGGGTTTAGGTCTGGAGACATACTTGGCCAGTCCATCACCTTTACCCTCAGCTTCTTTAGCAAGGCAGTGGTCATCTTGGAGGTGTGTTAGGGGTTGTTATGTTGGAATACTGCCCTGCAGCCCAGTCTCTGAAGGGAGAGGATCATGCTCTGCTTCAGTATCACAGTGCATGTTGGCATTCATGGTTCCCTCAATGAACTGTAGCTCCTCAGTGCCGGCAGCGCTCATGCAGCCCCAGACCATGACACTCCCACCACCATGCTTGACTGTAGGCAAGACACACTTGTCTTTGTACTCCTCACCTGGTTTCTGCCACACACGCTTGACACCATCTGAACCAAATAAGTTTATCTTGGTCTCATCAGACCACAGGAAATGGTTCCAGTAATCCATGTCCTTAGTCTGCTTGTCTTCAGCAAACGGTTTGCAAGCTTTCTTGTGCATCATCTTTAGAAGAGGCTTCCTTCTGGGATGACAGCCATGCAGACCAATTTAATGCAGTGTGTGGCGTATGGTCTGAGCACTGACAGGCTGACCCCCCCACTCCTTCAATCTCTGCAGCAATATCTGTGGATATGATGCTGAGCACGTGCACTCAACTTCTTTGGCTGACCATGGTGAAGCCTGTTCTGAGTGGAACCTGTCCTGTTAAACTGCTGTATGGTCTTGGCCACCGTTCTGCAGTTCAGTTTCAGGGTCTTGGCACTCTTCTTACAGCCTAGGGCCATCTTTAGGTCGAGCAACAATTCTTTTTTTTCAGATCCTCAGAGAGTTCTTTTCCATGAGGTGCATGTTGAACTTCCAGTGACCAGTATGAGAGAGTGAGAGCGATAACACCAAATTTACCACACCTGCTCCCTATTCACACCTGAGACCTTGTAACACTAGTGAGTCACATGACACCGGGCAGGGAAAATGGCTAGTTGGGCCCAATTTGGACATTTTCACTTAGGGGTGTACTCACTTTTGTTGCCAGCGGTTTAGACATTAATGGCTGTTTGTTGAGTTATTTTAAGGGGACAGCAAATGTACACTGTTATACAAGCTGTTCGCTCACTACTTTACATTGTAGCAAAGTGTAATTTCTTCAGTGTTGTCACATGAAAAGATATAATAAAATATTTACAAAAATGTGAGGGGTGTACTCTTTTTTGTGAGATACTGTATGTCTTTCTTGGTATATTGTATATTGTATTATACCTCAATTTTAAATTTTGGATTACTCAGCACAACGTTGGTTTGGATAATGAGTGTCCCTTCAACTGGTTCATAGGAGCAGACAAATGTCACCTCTATGGTATTATCTGCAGTCAGGAGGCCATCATACTGAGCGTAGGTTATGGTCAATGGTTCTTCTTTCTCTGGGTAAGCAAGAGAAATATTTGGTAGATTCAATAAAATTATTTTTATAACTATCCTATAAAAATAAAGCACGTTAAAAGGTTAACTAAACCCAAGAACAAAATGTAATATATTGCAGGTTACAATCCTAAGAAGGAGATGGCTGCATTAGTCTTCTTTTTTTATTCAAGCCAAGAAGATTTTCTGCAAACACAGAAAATGCTGGTTGATCTTGCAAAAAATGCTGTGTCCTTGTCACTTCCTCTTAACTGCACCAAAAAATATCTTTCTTCTTAGCTATCTTCTGTGAACTACACATAACCCTGCCCCCTATGTAATGGAGACAAAAAGAAACGGACACATTTGTAGTCCATCTCAGGAGAGCAGTTTAGGGTAACAACCATGGCTCCCTCCATAGATAGAGCGGAGCATTAACGTAGCCACCCAGGAACAGGAATTGTGTTATTCGTAGGATTACTAGGTGAAAGTAAAAGCAGGAGGAGCTTGAAAAAAGAAAATGAATGCAGTCACAACACCAAGGACTAGAAATCTGCAATATATTTCACTTTTGGTTTTGGGTTTAGACATTACATTACATTTTAATGATCCATTTCATATAGCAGATACACTGTTCATCCTATCATTCCACTTAGCCTTTAAAAGTAATTTTAATTATTTTGAGGCAGTATGCTGTAAAGAAGTAAGGTAGGGAACATAGATATCATTCTTGTTTTTCTGTTATGAAGGTTTTAGTGTATTTTGAAAGGATGAATTTAAAGTGAACCTGTGGTCAGGCTATGGATATGTATTTAAAATATTCTTAAGCAGTAAACAAGTTTGAACACAATACTTGGCTGACCTCTGTAGCTGCATGCATCATGAAGCAATTCATTCTTAAAGTTCATAGCAGAAGCACTAAGGTCATTCAAGGTGTTCTCTAAGGCTGGCCATACACTAGTCATTTATTAACCTCAACCCACTAGTTAAAAGGAAAGAAGATGGCTCCATTCTCCCATCCACACACTCAATGTGGATGGGGGAATCACTCCTGCTGCGCTATTTATTGTATTCTGACTGTGAGGAGATATCCCTGCCTTCAGAATACATTCATCAGCACCGCCAGCTATAGCCGGCAAGGCTGATAGAGAGAACATTTTCGAACAGTCTGGTTGTATACAAGTCAATTGATAGTGTAACACCCTTGTCTTGACCTGGGCTAAGCTGTGCTAGATGGTAACTGGCCTGGCTAATTTATAGTTTTTATGATCATTTGGGTTTTCTCCTAGGCCTGGTTTAGCTGTGGTTCCTCCCTGTCTGTAGGCGCCACTGTTATGTTTGGCATTAGTATAATGAGCTACAGTGAAGCTAGCTTATGAATATGCATACCTTTCTCAGCCAATTAGTAGGAGTTTCTCATGGCCACTGAGCATGCTGCGAGAGAGTAAATATTTGGAGGAAATCGGGTGATCTGGGTCCTCCCACATAGACCTTAGTCTGGTGTGGGTGTGTGAGGACCAGCTGCTGTTCTAGGTAGGCCTGAAGCCTGAGCTCTAGCCATGTGGCCCTGCAAGGGAGAGCCTGCTTATGGACTGGGGTATGAAGGAATGTATGGAGACCTGAGATGAAGTACCAGAAGTTACTCTGCCATGGACCGGGGGAACCATGGAGAGCCTGGGAAAGCGTCAAGAGGGAATCATCAAGAGCAGCCTTTCTCAACCTTTTCAACAACCCTTGAAATTATTCTACGGTCTCGGGGAACCCATGCTAAAAATTAAAAATCTACAACTTATGATACATTAGTGTGATGGTCAATGGGAAGAATGCTCCTTACGCTTGTGGTCACTGGGAAGAATTACCCCCTTACAGATAGCTAAAAAGATCAATGATGTCATTGGGAATTTATCTGAGAGGTAGAAATTTACCATTGCTCAAGGAACCCCTAGCAACCTCTGGAGGAACCCTAGGGTTCCATGGAACCCTGGTTTAGAAACCCTGATCTAGAGAATACCTGCCCCTTCTTGTGAGTTTTTTTCAGTTTTCAATTGGAGACAGCTGTTGCTACAAAAGTACAGATTGCTGGTTACCGCTTAGGCCTCATACACATGGGCGTTTGCACAAAAATAAGCAAAACGTCGGGCCTGATGTCAGGGGAAAAGACTGACATTTTGCTTGGCGTTTTGCATTGACGTCAATGCATGTTTTTTCACGCTACATTTTTGCGGCGTTTTCTGCCTCTATTCATAATCAATGGTTCCCTATGGGAGCCCATTGATTTGAATAGAAGCCGCACCAGAAGTCGCATCACGGTGATCCGACTTGCGGCGCGACTTGTGTGCTAGGTGTCTTAAAAGGGAACCCCCGCAAAAAAATTGCGTGGGGTTCCCCCCCCCCAAGAGCATACCAAGTTCTTCGATCTAGCATGGATTTTAAGAGGAGTGTTTTAGAGGGCCATTGAATAACATGGAGAGCAGCAAAAAATGCCCAAAAACGTGGCTTAACAAAACGCTCGTGTGTATGAGGCCTTAAAGGCTCTTTTTCTGTACTGCTGTCTACTTTTTCAAATTTTTGTCTGAGTCTGCTGATCTGTTAGTCTGCTACCTTAGTTAGGTATCCTGTGCTCTACCCCTCTTTCCCTGGATTGTTTGTCATCGTGAGCAATAAACTCATCATTGTTCAGCATAAAAGTGACTGGCGCCCATCTTTTCTACGTTGTACACCACCTACCATGCCTAGCAACCTGCACCCTGAGGTGAAATATCAGCCCTCCCTATCTCTGGGGGTCGCCACCACGCTTCTGGAGGTCAGGGGGGGGGGGGGGGTTGTTACAATAGATTGACTTTGGCCGGTCCCTGCTAAATTTCTATTCATGTATGTATGACTGGCCTAAGCAGCACAGTTCTCTCTGCTTTCCCTTCCCAGACCTCCTGCTCTGTTTACGTAAGAGTTTTGATGCTGCTGAATAAATGCGGATAGTGGGGAGCTCGGAAAACATCAACAGCTTTAGTGCTTCTGGTGTGAATTTTGAGGATACATTACTTCACAATGCATCCAGCTACAGAAGGCAGTGAGGGCTTTAAAGCTGATATACTGAATACATTCTGATTGCTGTTGTCGCCATGCAGTACAATAAAGCGACACAGTTGTGTATTAAATAAAAAAATGATTTACATACAACTAATCTTTAGGACTTAACCTTTGTCATCCCCAGCACAGTGACAGCCAGATTGGGAAAGGTAAGGGTATTGTCACAGGAGAGAAATTATGGGGAAATCCAGCATTTTACAGTTGTCAATGAAATAACAGTAGAGAGGATGTTCCAATAGGGACACCTGTTCCAGTGACAACTGTCAAAATTGGGCCCCCCCGTGACAAGATATCCTCTTCCTATTGCGTCTCTGGGGACAGGACGTGCTGATAAAAAAAATACAACTGTTAAAAATATTTCAACAGAGTTTTTTAAATAACTATAAAATAAAAAAAAACTGTATAACACATTTAAAATGTTAAAGTTTTTGTTCATTTTCCCTACAGGGATAGGGTATTTATAAAAACGCCATATCAAATAAAAGCCTTGTATGTTTTTTTAATGTAAAAATTATTCAGGTCAGAAAATAAGTCACAAAGTTATTGTCAAGTTAACCAGAAAATACGAATTCTGCTAAATGTTGTCTATACATCAATGGCCTGTGGTCACAAAAGTGGTACATACAAGATTTTCCAAACTTGGTGCTGTTGGCATGATAACATAAATGTGGAAAGCAAACCTTTTTCCTGATTATATTTTGCCATCCCTGGTTCTCTTTCCCTCACAGTATGCGGAGAAATTAGGGTAAGCAATTTCTGTACAGGTGAGGAGCCTGTACAACTGTGCAAGATCACTGCTACTGGAGTTCAGCTTTAGACAGTTCTATAGTGATTTTTTTTTTTTTTTTGCAATTTCAACACAGTAATTTATTTTTGTAAAACTGGCAAGCGTCTGTCAAACGTATGTATATAGTATTTAATTTAAAAAAGAAAATTCCCATAGAGCATGTTACCTTCACAACCTTGGAGTTGTATTTTTCTCGTCTCCTTGTGTAGTTCATTGATCTGCTTCCTTGTGTACAGGATTGAACATGCCTTGATGTCAGCAGTAATAACCTTGGACTTGGTTGTCATGTTTCTGATCACTAGATTAAGAGTGACATCTTTGCCAATAGCTTGTTCGCCAACCACTTTAATATTCCCTGATATCTCTGCTTCAATGCAAGGAGATGTGTGAGTTATCATTTCTGCCATGGTTACCTGTAAACCAAAAAAAATCAGAGATTTAAAGAGATTAAATACCAAATATTCTACCGTATATAAACCCAATCACTAAAATCTCATATAAAAGGTTTAACATGTTAATGCAAATTCAAAAGTAATGCAATATATTTTTAACCCTTTCACTGCCAGAGCTGTTTTTGTCTTTTGCACACATGCTTAAAAAATTGTTGTAGGCCTGAACGTTACATAAACCACCCCAAAACATTACATATTTCTGAAAGCAGACACCCTAGAGTAGGGGTCCCCAACACCCAGACCGGTGCTGGGCTGTGGCCTGTTTGCACCCAGGTCGTGAAGGCTGCACTGCCTGACATGCATCATCTCTCACCGCCTGCCTGCATCACCGCTCTTCCACCCTCACAGCGAGGCTGCTATACTACTGGAGCTGAGGCTGAGAGCTCTGAGGAAGAAGGCATGGCCTACGAAACATGTTAGCTGGTCCATGTTCCAGGACTTTTCGCCAAGATATGTCCATTCACCCCATGCTAGGGGCTTCATGCGTATTATCATCATATGTTTGCGAGTATTTTTAATCTCTTTTTTAATACATTTTACCCTGGCATAATGCACTAGGCCAGTATGCCTTCTTTTTCTTCTAATATATGTGCAATACTCTGCATGGAGCTGCCTGTGACGTGTCCTAATATGTGCAGTACTCTGCATGGATCTGCCTGTGACATGTACTAATATGTGCAATACTCTGCATGGAGCTGCCTGTGACATGTCCTAATATGTGCAATACTCTGCATGGAGCTGCCTGTGACATGTCCTAATATGTGCAATACTCTGCATGGAGCTGCCTGTGACATGTACTAATATGTGCAATACTCTGCATGGAGCTGCCTGTGACATGTTATATGTGCAATACTCTGCATGGAGCATGAACCGCCACAAACCCCTACCTGGTGACTGTATACCCTATCTGGTGACTGTATACACTATCTGGGACCCTGTATACCCCTATCCGGTGACTGTATACACTATCTGGGACCCTGTATACCCCTATCTGGTGAATGTATACACTATCTGGGACCCTGTATACCCCTATCTGGTGACTGTATACACTATCTGGGACCATGTATACCCCTATTTGGTGACTGTATACACTATTTGGGACCATGTATACCCCTATCTGGTAACTGTATACACTATCTGGGACCCTGTATACCCTATCTGGGACTCTGTATACCCTATCTGGGACTTTGTATACCCTATCTGGGGCTCTATACCCCATCTGGTGACTGTATACTGCTATCTGGGGCTCTGTATACTGCTATATGGTGATTCTGTATACCGCTATCTGGTGCTATGTATACTGCTATATGGTGACTCTGTATACTGCTATCTGGAGCTCTGTATACTGCTATCTGGAGCTCTGTATACTGCTATCTGGTGATGCTGTATACCCTATCTGGTGATGCTGGGCTGTATACTCCTGACACAAGGGGGTGGAAACTAGAAGGGGTGGGGCTTATGAGAAGTGGGAGGGGTCAAAAAAGAAGGGGGGGGTCTGGCGCCCCCCCCATGCTAAAATTTCACCAGCCGCCACTGGTGACAACCCTCATCTGGTGGCAAGTGACAAACCACAACTGGTGGCAGGCGACGGGGCAAGTGACACTCTGCATCTGGTGGTAGATTCTGCATTATGGTGAGTTTAACTATTTAATTTCATATTACAGTGCAATAATAGAAATAATGAGCTTCAATCATCCCGACACCATATCAACCATGGGGCCGTGATGATTGAAGCGATAACACCAGCCATTTCCCTGCAAAATTGCCACAACATCGGTCCCCGGTGTCAAAAAGGATGGGGTCCACTGCCCTAGAGAGCAAAATAGTCATCATTTCAACTTTTTATGTCACACAATATTACAACAAGGGTCTAGGAAACGCAACATTTCAGTAAAAAAATACACTAAATTTTATTTTAGGGCACACAAACGTAATAAGCAACCCAATTTTTTGGTAAAATATAAAAAACGAGGTTGCACTGAGTAGATATTTACCCACCATCTCAAATCTTAAATTTGCTCCCTATAGGTCATCAATTTAGCATTACGGAGGAGGTTTGGAGCTATAAATATTGCTCTCACTCTGCGTGGCGATATGTAACATGTATCTCAATCAGTGTTTTCATGCGTTCTTTCCTTCTCTCCCCTTCCCGTTTCCTATTCTTTGTGCTCTTTTCTATGGCATGTAGAGTGCTTTATCAGCCTTTAAAAATGCCTCGTCAACACATGGCTCACCCATAGTTTATTCTCTACACACCAACGGCATGAGACTATGCACTAGGTTCCACTCCCTCCCCCCCCCACCCTTACCTACCTCTCCCTCCCCCTACCTTCCAATCTTGACCATTCAGTTTGATTTGACATACCGGAGACATGAGCATATCGGGTCTTTCCTTATAACTTGAAGACTTTATAGCAACCCTTCGCCACCCTCCCTTCCCAAAGGGCACAGTATGTTCCCATTGGGGTGCCGGGAAGGGCGAGGTGACGAACCCCCTTACTGAGACCTGCAAACCCACATAATCCCTTTAGGTGTCTAAAACCTACCTAGCAGATGTGCTCTACCTTACTTCAACCCTAGAGGTTTCTTATGCACTAGACTAACGTACTGCAACTTATGTTTTTGCACTCTGGAATGTCAAACCTGCCTATTTGCTACATGTTATTGTTTCTTAAATTCAATAAAGAAATATTGGAAATAAAAATGCCTCGTCAAATGTTCTCTGGGTACGCAGGGATATGCCACCCTGCATACAAGTGACTAAGACCTATGTCACAGTCTAATGTTAAATCTAATCGAGTATCTATGCTACCTAGCTGTGATAATACTTACTGTAATTCTATTCCTTTGGCTTTTCACAGTAGGACAGGCTATTATAGGGGCAACTTTATTTTGTCCTAGGATCAATGGATTTGTGTTATATGTGTCCTTCTCCACCCATGTGCAGTTGTTGATTTCCTTACTCAGGCACCGCCTGTTATAGGGTTTTTAAAAAAAATATATAGGCAGGAGGTTGGGACTTTAAATGAAGCGCGCAATGGTGAATAAACAAATATAGGAATATAAAAATAGTTTAATTTATTTGTCAATTCATATACAGTCCTGCTCACCATTATTGGCACCCCTTCATGTTTTGCATAACTGAGTGAATGTCTTCAGAAATAAATGGAAATGTACCAAATTTATATCAGCAGGATCTTTTAATTGGAGGTCCAAAGTAATTTAACAAAGACAATTGTTATTTCAACATAGATATTGTAATTATAAAGAAAAAACAGAAAACCAGCATGTGCACTAATATTGGCACCCCTCCTTAATATTTGGTTGCACACCCTTTGGCAGCGATGACAGCCTCCAAACGTTTCTTATATCCATCGATAAGCTTCTTGCACTTCTCGGGTGGCATTTTCTCCCACACTTCCTTTGCAATATGCTCAAGCTCTTGAACATTTGCAGGGTTCCTTTCTCCAATGGCAGTTTTCAGCTCCCCCCAAAGATTTTCAATTGGATTGAGATCAGGACTCATTGCTGGCCATTTTAAAACAGTAAATTTTT
>BLSH010011003.1:987827-999529 GCA_018402905.1 Glandirana rugosa
GTTAAATAAGTTTTATTAGTTATATATATATATATATATATATAAAATCAAATGATCAAATATGGTCCAAAATATTCAAAATAATCAAAAAAATCAATGGGAGATACCCCTAATGCTGGGAGTGAGTCGTCTGCGCTTGAGACCGCAAGCCAGCCAGGGACATCATATCTTATCTTTTCTCCGCGTCTCTTCTTCTTTCTTCTTTACTTACCTGTTTTTCCCTTTTCATTTATTCTCAACCTCTATGTTACACACATCACACAATGTTCACTAGTTAATTTTCACATCACTCCCCAGATATCACACATGGTTTCCTCACCACCACCACCCCATGGGAGTGCATGGCCAATTCTGTCTGGTGTGGATTCTATCACCACTGTCTTTGCCCCCAGAGCTCCCAATATGATGTCCCCAGCTGGCTTACGGTCTCCAGTGCAGGCACCTCACTCCCAGCATTACGGTGTTTATGTAAGTCCTACCCTATAGGGGTATCTCCCATTTTTATTTTTTGATTATTTTGAATAAATTGGACCACATCTGATCTTTTGATTGATATATATATATATATATATCAATGTTTTTTTTATTTAGATAGGCTTGCTCCTGAAGAGTGATAGTAGATCACGAAACACGTAGAGCTACGAACTGTCCTAATCTAAACCAATGATCGATCAAGATACTAGAAGATTTCTAATTGTCTACATATCAAAGTCGGATTTTTTGCCCTAATGTCCAAAATTTTGTACTACTGTTGTTATGGAATAATGTGACCACCTGTCATGGGAACAATGTTATTGTGTTTGTACATATATGAAATTTTACTCAAATATGAATTGATATAGTGTGATACAATCATTATTGCAGAGAATGGTCTCAAATTTAACCTATGTGTATATATATGAATTGACAAATAAATGAAGCTATTTTTATATTCCAATATTTGTTTATTCACCATTGCGTGCCTCATTTAAAGTCCCAACCTCCTGCCTATATATTTTTTTAAAAACAATTGATAGGGATGGAGGCATAGGATTTTAGCAAGCCATGCCTCATTTAAAATCCCATGACCCGTATCCATTTAGTAACCTGTTATAGGGTGTCAACAATCGAGACGGGAAGGAAAAAAAAAGAAAACGTTTCTTTTTTTTTCAAAGCATTTTTTTTTTTTTTTTATGGAAAAATTGGACAAAAAACGGAAGTGTAGAATATGTTCTTTTACAATTATAGATAATATATCTATGCCATGGTATTCAAACAATATAACTTGAAGATCTTAATGAAAGATTTCTGAGAATTTATGTAATGGAGAATTACGCCATTCTAACAGTGTTCCGCAGTCTGTAATACACGCTGTTCTCCTGGCCAGCTTGTCTTGGCCCAACTGTTGGAGCGCTCAGAATAAAGTCCCTTTAAGTGCTGATGATGACACTGACTCTGATCCATTTAGGCACTGATAATGTCACCGACTTTGTGATACTTAAAGGAAACACTGTCCCACTCTGGTCAAAGTGTAATGTGGATTTGGTCTGCTGCTTGTCACCAACTGCTTCTGTTAGCAGGGAGTCTCCCTCTGTACACTAGGTGAAACACAGCCAGTCTTTGTCAGCATGCTCCTTTTCCCTTGATCAAGCGTGGGCTCCAACAACATACATGGTTCCTTCTAATGTCCCCAAATGCCTATTCCTCTCTGCCTCTCAGTTGCAGGATGAGCAGTCTGTGAGCAGACAAATGTGTACAGAGTCCTCACAGAACAGCCTCCATACCTCTTCTCCTTCTGGGAAAAAGCCTCTCTTCTTTGTCCCAGTGGCTTGCTTGTTGGATCTGCAGTTTACTCCTTTCAGCTCACCAACCTGATGCAGTGTGTCAGAACTACATCTCCCACAAGCCTTGCAGTCTACCTTCCATGTGCCTTCCTATTGCACAGCTCTGCACACTGCTGCACCCTTCCCAGCAAACTATGTAATGAAAAACAGGGATATTTAGTTTGCATATATTGCAATACATGTTTAAGCTGACCAATTCCGTCAAAGTAATCCCTCTTCTGGCCAGTCCTACACTGCCTTGCCACTGCAAATGCTACGGTGGACACCTTGCCAACCTGGGGCATAAAGACACAAGGTGGAGGAGAGCTACAAGGTTCAAGTCTGGGGGTCACTGACCTGCATACAACAGAGAAAAAGACATACCTGTGCTCAAATCCCAATGGTAGGCGTGCGCAGCCTATTGCATTAGGGCGTGCACTCCAAACCAAAGCTCAAACACATGTGCGTGTGTGTATATATATATATATATATATATATATATATATATATATATATACACACACACACACACACACACACACACACACACGTAAAACACTTCTAATACCCTTCTAAATACACCTTTATACACTTTCTAAAGAGTACATATAAAAACTCCTGAAAATCACTGCTCAGGTATGAATGCCGCCTGAATTACTGGAAACTGAAAGCAGTACACTCAGTAAGGACACCAGAGCACTATTGCAGGCTGCTACTGACACAAAAACAGAGGGAGGGCTGTTCTATGAAGGCAGGGATACAAGGAGAGGTGGAGGGCAACTGAATATCACTCAACTGGGGACAGTCAGGGCTGCTGCAGCTACCGGATTTAAAATAAAAAAAAATGTATTTAATTTCATTTTCCCAAATATTGTGCCAAAAAAATTACAACTTCAAAAAAATTCCTGTGCCTCTTACTAAATGCCTCAAACTGTCTACTCTGCAAAAAGGGGTCATTTGGGGGTCCTGACATTTTAGCGGCTCAGGAAATGAGATAGGCCGTTGGTACATCAATTTTCAAATATATATACTGTGGGGGGGGGGGGGGGTTAGCTCGGCAGCGGGAGTGTGTGTCCCCCTGGAAGGGTTCACTACACAATTTAGGCACAGCAAGACAGCAGTTTCAGTTGAAAACAAAAAGGTTGTTTATTCTCACTAGTTACAATGTGAAAAACAGCAAAACAAATAACAAAATAAATCCTAGGCCACTGACTGCACAATAGGTTTCCCTGTCTGTCAGCTGGGTACAGCCTACTGCTGTACCTAGCTCCTACCTCTCACTGCAGGACACTCAGCCACACATGCCTTACCGTGTACAGGATGTGTGTTACGCTCCCCAGTCTATGGTCACAGAACTGGTTCCAGGGTGGAGCACTCACCTATGCCTGCTGGGAGCTCTTGTAGAGGCCTTAATGAGCCAGCTCCACTCAGCTGGGCTCATTACTCCTGCAAGACTCCCAGCACTCCCCCTAGTGGTAGCCATCCGCATAAAGTATGAACCTGGGCAAATGTATCTGCCATCCTGCACGCACCCAGGTGATTTTACTTGCCAGCTGTTACTATATTATATATATATTTATTATAACATAGATTGCAGACTCTATAACTTTCGCACAAACCAATTAACCACCTCAAATGCAGATGCTTTCATCCCCTTCCAGTCTGGGCCAATTTTCAACTTTTAGTGCTGTCACACTTTGAATGGCAATTACTTGGTCATGCATCACTGTACCCATATAAAACATTTTTATCATTTTTTGAGACAGATAGAGCTTTCTTTTGCTGGTATTTAATCACCACTGTTTTTTATTTTTTGCTATATAAACAAAAGAAAATACTGGGAATTTAAAAAAAAAAAACAAATTTTCTTATTTTTTCATAAAAGTTTGCAAATAACTTTTCTTCATAAATTTATGCTAAAATGTATTCGGCTCTATTTTTTGGTAAAAATAACTCTGTGTGAAAGTTATAGAGTCCACAAACTATGGGATGTATATATTAAAATTGACCAGGATGCTAGTATGGGGTATGGCAGTGATCAGGATGCTGGTATAAAGGTATGGCAGTGATCATGGCGGTGTTCAGGATGCTGGTATGGGGTATGGCGGTGATCATGGCGGTGTTCATGATGCTGATATGGGGTATGGCGGTGATCAGGATGTTTTTGTATGGGGCATGGCAGTGATCGGGATGCTGGTATGGCAGTGATCATGGCACTGGCATGGCGGTGACCAGGATGCTAGCATGGGGAATGGCGGTGATCAGGATGCTGGTATGGGGTACAGCGGTAATCAGGATGTTGGTATGGCGGTGATCAGGATGCTGGTATGGGGTACGGCGGTGAATAGGATGCTGGTATGGGGTACGGCGGTGATCAGGATGCTGGTATGGGGTATGGCGGTATAGCGGTGATCAGGATGCTGGTATGGCAGTATAGCGGTGATCAGGATGCTGGTATGGGGTATGGCGGTGATCAGGATGCTGGTATGGGTATGATGGTGATCAGGGTGCTGGACAGTTAAAAATGACATTTAAAAAGGTGTATGTATGGGCAAAAAAAACGAAACAAAAAAAAATATTTTGGACCATAACTGATCATTTGAGAATATATATATATATATATTTATATATATACACACACACACACACATATATACATATACACACACAGTATCTCACAGAAGTGAGTACACCCCTCACATTTTTGTAAATATTTTATTACATCTTTTCATGTAACGACACTGAGGAAATTACACTTTGCTACAATGTAAAGTAGTGAGTGTACAGCTTGTATAACAGTGTAAATTTGCTGTACCCTCAAAATAATTCAACACACAGCCATTAATATCTAAACCGCTGGCAACAAAAGTGAGTACACCCCTAAGTGAAAATGTCCAAATTGGGCCCAATTAGCCATTTTCACTCCCCGGTGCCATGTGACTTGTTAGAGTTACAAGGTCTCAGGTGTGAATGGGGAGCAGGTGTGTTAAATTTGGTGTTATCACTCTCACTCTCTCATACTGGTCACTGGACGTTTAACATGGCACCTTATGGCAAAAAACTCTGAGGATCTGAAGAAAAGAATTGTTGCTCTACATAAAGATGGCCTAGGCTATAAGAAGATTGCCAAGACCCTGAAACTGAGCTGCAGCACAGTGACCGAGATCATACAGCGGTTTAACAGGACAGGTTCCACTCAGAACAGGCCTCGCCATGGTGGACCAAAGAGGTTGAGTGCACATGCTCAGCGTCATATCCTTTGGGAAATAGATTTATGAGTGCTGCCAGCATTGCTACAGAGGTTGAAAGGGTGGGGGTCAGCCTGTCAGTGGTCAGACCATACGCCGCACACTGCATCAAATTGGTCTGCAATGCTGTTATCCCAGAAAGAAGTTTCTTCTAAAGATGATGCACAAGAAAGCCCGCAAACAGTTTGCTTAAGACAAGCAGTCTAAGGACACGGATTACTGGAACTATGTCCTGTGGTCTGATGAGATAAACTTATTTGGTTCAGATGGTGTCAAACTTGTGTGGCGACAACCAGGTGAGGAGTACAAAGACAAGTGTGTCTTGCCTACATCCAAGCATGGTGGTGGGAGTGTCATGGTCTGGGGCTGCATGAGTGCTGCTGGCACTGGGGAGCTACCGTTCATTGAGGGAACTATGAATGCCAACATGTACTGTGACATGCTGAAGCAGAGCATGATCCCCTCCCTTCAGAGACTGGGCCACAGGGCAGTATTCCAATATGATAACGACCCTAAACACACCTCCAAGGTGACCACTGCCTTGCTAAAGAAGCTGAAGGTAAAGGTTATGGACTGGCCAAGCAAGTCTCCAGACCTAAACCCTTTTGATCATCTGTGGGGCATACTGAAATGGAAGGTGAAGGAGTGCAAGGTCTCCAACATCCACCAGCTCCATGATGTTGTCATGGAGGAGTGGAACAGGACTGCAGTGGCAACCTGTGAAGCTCTGGTGAGCTCCATGCCCAAGAGGGTTAAAGCAGTGCTGGAAAACAATGGTGGCCACACAAAATATTGACACTTTGGGCCCAATTTGGACATTTTCACTTAGGAGTGTACTCACTTTTGTTGCCAGCGATTTAGACATTAATGGCTGTGTGTTGAGTTATTTTGAGGGGACAGCAAATATACACTATTCTACAAGCTGTACACTCACTACTTTACATTGTAGCAAAGTGTAATTTCTTCAATGTTGTCACATGAAAAGATAGAATAAAATATTTACAAAAATGTGAGAGGTGTACTCACTTTTGTGAGAAACTGTATGTATATATATATATATATATATATATATATATATATATATATAATACACATACACACTTTATTGCTGAAAAACATTGCTCTTCTTGGGCCATGACATTGACAATTACATTTTTCTATGTATGAGCCAAGCCAGCAGGATTCATAGTGGTATGTTGCCTTTTTACATTTTGTTCCAGTTTCCCATCTGCTCAGTGCTTACCTCTAGCTGCCGAATGCCTGCTGCTCTTATCTGTTTCTTCTTCCAAATCGGAAGAGAGATGGTAAAGGAGGGGCGGTGTGCAGCTGTATATCACTTCGTCGGCACCGACGGGACCCGTAGCCGGAATTATAGAAGCCGCATCGGAATATGTGGCTGGATTACTCCGCGGCTGCAGACCCTCGCTTCTTCAAAAATCACCTCCCACACGAAGCGCAGCCATTTGTGCATGATGCTGGCCTGGGCTCGACCTGAGTTGCATTTTGCAGGCAGAGGCTGAGCAGAGCAGTGAAAGCACAGCCAGAGCATGGGGTGATTAGGGTGTGCCCAGGCACATCCGGCACACCCTGTGCGCACGCCTATGATCTCAATAGCTTGGACATGTATTTGAACTGTCAGGTGCTAAAGGGGTGTGAACACATGGTAACAATACAAGGGTGCAGCAGTGTGCAGAGGGTCCATCCAGAATTTGTAGTGTTAATATGTGGTCACACCCCTTTAGCACCTGATAGTTCAAATACATGTACAAGTTATTGGGATTTGAACACAGGTATATCTTTTCTCTTTCCTATTCGGTAGAGGGCAGGCTCAACACTGGCTGTACACAGCTCTACAATAAAGAGTCTCCTCCTGTAGTGAGGTGGGTGAGGTGTCAATTTATCAAGGAGCTGTAAAATACCACTCCTGACTTCTCAGGCATTCTCAGAGGAGATCGTTCTCCTCTGAGTGCCAGTTTATCAAGCTTTGGAGATCGCTTCTCACACTGAGTATTGAAGCGATTTCCAAACGCCGTGAACTCAAGAGAACGGCTCCTGTGACCAATCTCGCACGATACAGCAGGATTACAGTAATGGGAAGTTTCAAAATAGTAACGTTAAACACGAAGCACCACACATTACACACCTGATATTAATAAAAAAAAAAGTTACATTCCCCCTACACAATATACATAGTTATTAATGAAGTAAAATAAAATATGTTTTATTATTGGGAAACCCCCGTATAACTGTAATAGAACAGGTCATAGTTAGAACCATATTTTAGGGTTTAATAAAAAAAAAAAAAAAATATATATATATATATAAATCAAAAATTGTATAAAACAGTACTTTAATAAAAGCATTTTAATGCAAGTAGAATAATTTATATATTTATATATATATGCTGTGGGGGATGAGCTGATGTAGGGAGTAAGAGAGTATTAGATAGAAGCAGGATAGGCTTTTTTAAAGAGAAAGGTTTTTAGGGATCGTCTAAAGATGGATAGATTAGAAGACAGTTGGACAGATTGGTGTAGGGAGTTCCAAAGGATGGGAGAAGCTCTGGAGAAATCCTGGAGGCGAGCATGGGAGGAGGTGACAAGGGAGCTAGAGAGCAGGAGGTCTTGGGAGAACCGAAGAGGGCGGCTTGGTTGGTATTTTGAGACTAAGTTAGAGATGTAGCTGGGGGCAGAGTTGTGGATGGCCTTGTAAATTATTGTCAGTAATTTGAATTTTATTTGTTGGGTGAGTGGAAGCCAGTGAAGAGATTGGCAGAGAGGGGTGGAGGACACAGAGCGGTTGGTAAGGTAGATAAGTCTTGCAGCAGCATTCATTATTGACTGAAGGGGGTATAATGTATGCAAAGGTAATCCAATGAGGAGAGAGTTGCAGTAGTCGAGGCGAGAGATAACCAGAGAGTGAATTAGAAGCTTGGTGGTATCATTGGTTAAAAAGGGGCGTATTCTAGCGATGTTGCTGAGGCGGCATGATTTGGACAGGGATTGGATGAGGCCCTGAAAGGACAGTTCAGAGTCTAGGGTTACCCCTAACACCCTGGCATGTGGGGACGCACTAAGAGTTGTGCCATTGATCTTAACAGAGAAGTCAAGGGATGGGGCACGTGGGGGAGGAAATATCATGAGCTCAGTTTTAGGTAGATCAGTTTGAGGAAGTGCTGTGACATCCAGGCTGATATGTCTGTTAGTAAGGCAGTGATCTGTGTGGAGACTGATGGGGTGAGCTGAGGAGTAGAGATAGATTTGGGTGTCATCGGCATATAAGTGATAGCGGGAGCCATGGGAGGTTATCAGCTGACCCAGGGAGGACATGTAGATCGAGAATAGTACGGGTCCAAGAACAGAACCTTGGAGGACCCCAACGGTAAGAGGAGTTGGAGAGGAGGAAATGGAGTTGTAAGTGACACTGAAGGTGCGGTGAGATAGGTAAGATTCGAACCAACGGAGAGGACAGCCATGGAGACCAAGCAAATTGAGTTTTTGAGGAGGAGGGGGTGATCAATTGTATCAAAGGCAGCGGAGAGGTCCAAGAGTAAGAGTATGGATTAATGACCGTTGGTTTTAGCTGTTAGTAAGTCATTTGTGAGTTTTAGGAGGGCAGTTTCTGTGGAGTGCTGTGGACGAAATCCAGACTGAAGGGGATCAAGAAGGTTGTTTTCAGGGAGGTGGTCACTCAGTCGGTTGTAAACTAAACGTTCAAGGATTTTGGAGGCAAAAGGGAGTAAGGAGATCCGTCTTCGGTTGTTAAGATTGGTGGGGTCCAGTGTGGCCTCTTTTGGTATGGGAGTTCTAGTGCATGTTTTAGAGTGTTGGGGAAGATGCCAGTAGAGAGGGAGAGTTTGAAGATATGAGTTAAAGAGTGTAGGATAGAGTCAGAGGGTGACTGTAGTAGTTGAGAAGGAACGGGGTCCAGGGGGCAGGAGGTTAGGTGGGTGTTAGAGAGCAGTTTAGTGACTTCCTCTATAGTAGCTGGGTCAAACGAAAGTATTGATTGTGCAGGAGGACAAAGAGTGTGAGGGAAGTGAGAAATCCGTAGAGAGGAGATCTCGAGACGAATTGTATCAATCTTATTTTTAAGTGATTAGCAATCTCCTGGGCAGTGAGTAAGTTAGTGGTAATGGAGGACGAAGTAGAGTGTTAAAGGTAGAAAAGAGTTGACAGGGGCTGCGTGAGTGGTTGTTGATAAGAGTGATAAAGTAGGTCTGTTTGGCAGTGTCAAGGCAGGAATGGTATTGTTGGAGGGCAGATTTATATTGGCTGAAATCTTGCTGTGACTTAGTCTTACGCCACAGACGCTCAAGAGCACGACTCTTTTTTTTTGAGACTTCTGGTCTCGTCTGTCTGCCAGGGTTGTAGTGGTCGGGGCCTGATTCTGTGTGTAGTGAGGGGGGCCAAGACATCTAGGGGGGGTGATAGTGAGCTGTTGTATACAGAAGTGGCCAGGTTGGGGCAGGACAAGGATGAGATTTTGTCGTAGAGACAATCTGTAGCAGTAAAAAGAAGAGAAGGGTTAAGATGGTGAAGGTATCTATGGGTAATTGTTTGGTAGCTGGAAGGAAAGGAGGAGGAAGACAAGGAGAGAGTGAAACGAATAAGGTGGTGATCAGAGAGAGGAAAAGGAATGTTGGAGAGGTTGAACGGAGTGCATAGGTAGGAGAATATGAGGTCAAGGCAGTTGCCGTCAGTGTGAGTAGAAGCACGTGTCCATTGTTTTAGGTCAAAAGAGGAGGTTAGCCTCAGAAAGTTAGAAGTAGCAGGAGTGTTAAGATTAGCAGGGATGTTGAAGTACATGGTGAAGAGGACTTGCTGGAGTTCAAACCGAGCATCAAAATGGGGTAGAAAGGGGATTTAAGTAACTTTTAACGCGGCATGGTTGTTGGGGCCAAACAAGCTGGTCCGAATATTTCAAAAACTGGTCTACTGAGATTTTCACACACAACCATCTCTCAGGTTTACAGAGAATGGTCTGATAAAGAGAAAATATCCAGAGAGCGGTAGTTGTGTGGACAAAAATGCCTTGTCTGTATCAGAGGTCAGAGGAGAATGGGCAGATAGTTCAAGATGATAGAGAGTCAACAGTAACTCAAATGACCACTTTTTGTAATAAAGATATGCAAAATACCATCTCTGAATGCAAAACACATTGAACCTTGAAGCAGATGGGCTACAGCAGCAGAAGACCACACCGGGTACCCCTCCTGTCAGCTAAGAACAGTAAACTGAGGCTACAATTCGCAGAGGATCACCAAAATTGGACAATAGCCATGGTGAGGCCTGCTCTAGTGCTAGCAGGACCTCCAAACCACCCATTACAGGCAAGGGCCATGGGCTCCCGGTTGTGAAGCCACGGGCCCTCAAAGTGTAGTAAAGTACCTTGGTGCTAGCTGGGTATAGATAGACCACTACTCCTAGCCCATCCTCTTACAGGCTGCTCAGGCCTACCTTTTTGTCCAGTGACACTCCTTCCCTTGACTGGCTCCTCCGACCTCCACAAACTGTCCACTATCTTCTGCCAGCCTGCTCCAGCCTTCTCGTCCAGCTCCCAGGGTCTGTCACTTACCAACACTGGTGGATCCTTTAAGGAGTCTTTAGTGTAGCCTCTCTGCTGCTCTCCCGCTCCCTTGTGCTACTCCAGGAACCACTCCTGGCTGCACCCAAGCCTCCAGGTCATCCCCCCAGACTGGGGGGCTCCCGGATGAGGCCTCTCCACAGCACCTGCTACATCTCCACCCTTCCACCCGACACTCTCCTCCCCTCTGCTGGGCAGATCACAGTATTTAAGGAGACCTGCCCCCTGCCAACCCAGGTTGGGGATTGGTCAGGGCTCCTTAACATACTTCATAAAGTGACACCTCCTCTTCCATCCCTTTTTTCCAGAGCCTTCTGGAAGCAAAGTGGAAGAGTATCTGAGGGGTGTTCCTTCCTGCAATCTCCAGCTCTCCCTGGGCCTCTCCCCTGCCCAGATCAAAACACTCAGGCCTGCACTTTTAGTCATAAAAAGATATAATAAAATATTAACAAAAATGTGAGGGGTGTACTCACTTTTGTAAGATACTGTGTATATATATCTATGTATCTCTCTCTCTCCATATATATATTGATGGAGCACCAGCTTAGTATTGCTTCTGTAATATATGCAGTATTGTTCTCTAAAACATTGCATTGCATTTTTCTTCCTAAACTTACCTCACAGAAACTAGAAGGGAGACTCTATTGATTACTGCTGTAGCTAAGAAGGAAGCCCACCCCTAACAACAAAGGCAAGGAAGGACATGATTGAATAGCAGCCCAGGAGAGCATAAGAGCCTATCTAGATCTTGTAGGTTCTAGCTTACCACTGGCCAGTGGGAAATCTATTCACACACACACACACACACACACATGCGCTATCCCCATACTCAGGAGAAGCAGCAGAATGTATTTTGGGGTGTAATTTCACATATACCCATGGCATGTTCAAGCAACATATCATTTAGTGACAACTTTGTGTAAAAAAAAAAAAAATTGTACTTTTCCCGAAACTTGTGGCAAAATATAAAATATTCCATGGACTCAACATGCCTCTTAGCAGATAGCTTGGGGTGTCTACTTTCCAAAGTGGGGTCATTTTGGGGGGGGGGGGGGTTGTTATTTGG
>BLSH010011003.1:1004978-1035099 GCA_018402905.1 Glandirana rugosa
CGGTTACCAGGGTTTTTTCACAGTTTTACCAGGCTGTACAGGCGACGTTATAGCGTCATGGCGATTTTTCTAGCGGCGGTAATGATCATTTTTTTTTATTTTTGGGGTCTTTAATTAAGAGCAGTAGGCATTTGCGCCGTTGAAAACACGTTTGGTTAGTTATTTGTGGCTAACGCTAAAAAAAAAAAAAATGGTTTTTATACTCATTCTTATATTTAAGCGGTTTTGGCTACCTTTTTTTACAAAAAAGAGAATGCAAGTGACTGTCTACGTCGAGAAGAATTTACTGTGCACCCAAAATACAGCAGGATAGTCCTCACTGATCTGTTTTGTCTACGTTTTCGTAGTCCCTATCCGACCGGGGAGGGTACCCCCGGCAGGAGTGGATTCGGATATTTTGGGGGACGACCGGTTATTATCCCTGATGCTTTTGCATCTGTTTTGTCTAGTCACTCCTGATAGGACGACATAAAACCCACGTGTCATTTAAGAAGAGCTGCATCTGTCAGTGAACGTAAGAGAAAAAACATTTTTTTCCATCGGTTTTGGCGAATTTATATTCTTACTCATATTTTTGGTAAAAAAAAAAAAAATCGCAATCGGTGTTTATTGATTGGTTTGCACAAAAGTTGCCGCGTTTACGGATGACGAGAATTAATTTCTGGGGTTTTTATTTTTTTTTACTAGTAATGGCGGCGATCTTTTTAGCGGTACTGCGATATTGCAGCGGACATGTCGGACCATTTTGACACTTTTTTGGGACCATTGGCATTTATACAGCGATCAGTGCTATAAAAATTCACTGATTACTGTCTAAATGCCATTGGCAGTGCCATTGGCAGTGAAGGGGTTAACCTGGAGGGGGCGCTCTAACGGTTAACTGTGTTCCCTGGGCGTGTTCTAACTGTATGTGGGCTGGCCTGGCTGGGGGAAGGGAGTGATCACGGCTTCCATATACAGGAAGCCTGTGATCATAGCCCTTCCCCCTCTAACAGAACGGAGATCCGTGTTTACTTACACAGACCTCTGTTCTTTCACTGCGGGGGGGGGCATCGCGGGTAGCAAGCGGCAATCGAGTCCGCCCTACCCGCTCCCTGGCCCCCCCCGAACATAGTGAGGGATATCGCAGCCGCCGTCATATGACGGCGGTTTGCGATATCGAGCCACCTTGTCACCATCAGACTGCGGACGGCAAGTGGTTAAAGCATCTGACCATACCAAGATCGGTGTGATAAAATGCTTTCCTAATTTCCCAATGGCGCTGTTTATATCCAGTGAAACTAATGTCATGAAATGCTTGTAGCATCCGGTTTCTTCGGCCATAGAGATGATTGGAGCCATTCTAGTCTTCGATCAGCTCTATGGTCAGCTGACGGAAACACCGGCGGGACAGGAGAGCCAGAGAAAGCCTAGTCCATGTTGGGAATATGTTGTAATGTTCTTTTTTTTATGCAGCCTGTGGGTTAAATGAAGAAAAAGAATCAATTGGCATGCCCACCATTAGAAAACCACCCTTCATCCACCAACTTCTAATGGTGGGCATAGCCCCTTTTTAAAAATATATACCGGAGCATAAGGGCAATCCGCCACAATTTCCACCCACTGCCCCTATGCTCCGGTATATATGCTCTTTTTTTTAACTGTGGTGGTGAAATCACCTCCAACAGCGATGGAGTCGCTGCTTCACGTATGGTGGGAGCAAACACTGTTGCTGTCACCATACTTAAATCAGTGCTGCAGCTGAATGGCCTACCTGAAAAGTATAAAATGATTAATAAAACACAGTAACATAAAAAAATGACATTCCTACTAAGAAGAAAACATTATAAAACATTACAGGAAAACATTATAAAAACATTACATACCTGCAAAGAAAACAGGATAAAAAACAGTAACCAAACATTACAGGTATGCATAAAAAACATTAACAATAGAGAGAAATAGAAAGAATTGAGAAACTTACAACTGTTTTTGGTGTTTTGGGCTTTTTTTTTTGGTTTTTATAACTTTTTTTTATTTTTTTTTTGTTTTTTTTAAATGTTTTACTTTTTTTTTGTTTTTTTTAATTGTAAAGGTTAGGGTCTCTAAAAATGTGGTGACATCCTTTGAGACACTGTGACAGTGTGCCCTATACCTGTGTAGTGCTGTTCCCTACACTAATACTCAACTAGTGTGTGGTATCGCTGGAAACAGACACCGATGCAAAGACCAGGCTCGTCAGGACATTAGGGACAATAATAATGGGTGTCACGCCTGTATCCGTGTCGTCAGCAGACACAACATCGTTTTTGGGGGGCTCGGTTGGTAGGGGTACCAGGAACAGCATGCGGAAAATGCCGCCCATGCAGCCGGCTCACTGTATTTGGATTGGGAACATGGGGTGCAGCACCATCTGGAAACAGAAGGGCTCTGACAATCTCTTCCTGGAATTTAAGGAGAGATCCAGTCCGTCCTGACGATTTGTATAGCACATAAGCGTTCAGCATAGCCAATTGGAATAAGTATATAGACACTTTTTTTTTTACCAGCTTCTGGCCTTATGGGCAATTAAGTACGGCACCAATAACTGGTCATTGAGGTCCACCCCTCCCATATTTTTGGTTATATTCGTGGACACAGAGGGGTTTCTCCACAACACCAGTCGCTGTTGAAATTTGGATGGTTGTATCTGCGTGAATGGAGGAAGGAACGAAAACATTCTTTGTATCTCTCCACTTCACCCTGAGCAAATTACTACTTCTCACAGGCTCTCTCCCCCCCCCGTCTAAGTCAGGATTCTACCAGCCATTGGGGGTAGCCCCTGCGATTAGATCGCACCGTGCCACGTGCGCCAATTTGATGATCAAACAGATGACTAAAAAGGGGCATGCTTATGTAGTAATTGTCCGCGTACAAATGGTACCCCTTTCTGGATATGAGTGACACCAAGTCCCACACAATCTTACCAGTGCTCCCTATGTAGTCTGGGCATCCTTCTGGCTCCACGTGACTATCTTTTCCCTCATAAAACCATGAAACTATATGTATAGCCTGTGGCCCTGTCACAGAGCTTATACATCTTGACCCAGTATCTGGCACGCTTGCTAGGGAGAAACCCCGAACCTTATACGAGCTAGGTAGGAAACATGTGCCTGGATCCTGTCCCTTCACAGAGTTAAATGGAAACAACTCCTTAGAGTGTGTTGACCACATGCTTGAAAGTGCAAACTACTTCTTTAGAGTGTATTGACCACATGCTTTGTACGTGGAAATGACTCCATTAGAGCCTGTTAGGTGTCGTCATCCTGGTCAGGATGAGATGATCATTGGGTCTTATGTTTTTTTGGAGTGTTTGTGTTCAGGGTTTCTGCTCCTAAAATAATGCAAAACATCTTCATTTGCATTCGTTGAGCACTCTTTTAAGAAACCATGTCCCACATTGCCCCCTCCTACCTTTGCTAATCTTCTGTGCCACTAACAGGTGTGGCAAGCTCATACTTGCACAGCACAGAAAAATATGGAAACAATTATATTACCTATCACCAAAAACAAAAAGGTACACTGTCTCTTTAAGACTGATTTGCCTTCATCCACTCACTTCAGAAGCAGTAGCAGGTGAGCTCAGGTAGCCCCTCCATAGGCAGACAGGTGAGCTCAGGCAGCATTTCCAAAAGCAGACAGCAGACACAGTCCGAGTCAAAAACCAGTCAGACTGTGAAACCCACAGAATTTCACAGCATAGCAGGGGCGCCAGGACAGCATATCCAGAGGCAGCCAAGAAACACACTCAGAATCTGAGGTAAGTCCTTTATCTGGCAGGACTGCAGAAGAAGAGAGAGAAAAGCCCTCTCAACTGCAGACCTCCAAGATCATTTACGCCATTGCATGGCGACTGCGGTTACCATCCCATGCTGCCCATCTCCCCGCCCCCTGTGACATCATTCACAGCCGCTTTCAGACTGACAATAAAGCCAGGAGGGCAGTGCAGCGAGCTGCATATAAAAGATAGGACAAAACCCCAAGGGAGAGGCAATGATGACATGGCAGAGCTTTTATAATACCACACCTGTACAATATCAATGCTGTTTAACCACTTCAATACCGGGCACTTAGAACACTTCCTGCCCAGACCAATTTTCAGCTTTCAGTGCTGTTGCGATTCGAATGAGAATTGCGCGGTCGTGCGACGCTGCACCCAAACAAAATTTTTATCATTTTGTTCCCACAAATAGAGCTTTCTTTTGGTGGTATTTGATCGCCTCTGCGTCATTTCTGATCGCCGCTATAAACAAAAAAAGACCGAAAATTTTGAAAAAAAAATTTTTTTTTCTTTGTTTCTGTCACAAAAAATTGCATAAAGTACATTTTCTACTTCACTGACGGGCACTGATGTGGCTACACTGACGGGCACTGATGAGGCTACACTGACGGGCACTGATGAGGCAGTACAGATTGGCACTGATGAGGTGGCACTGATAAGGTTGCACTGATGATGGGGCACATATACAGCACTGATGGGTGGCACTGACAAGCAACACTGACGGGCACTGATACGTGGCACTGATATGCGGCACTGATGGACACTCATAGGCGGCACTGATAAGTGGCACTGGGCACTGATGGGCACTGATAGGTGGCACTTTTAGGTGGCACAGGTGGGCACTTTTAGGTGGCACAGGTGGGCACTGATAGGTGACACAGGTGGGCACTTATAGGTGGCAGTGGTGGGCACAGATGCAACAAGCACTGTTAGGGATGGCACTGGCAGGCATCATACACGGGCACAGTGCCATCCCTACAGTGCACAATAATGCCCTTACCTGGTGGTCTAGTGGGGGCTCCCTGGTGGTCCTGGGCGGATTCAGTGGTCCTTCCCTGGTGGTCCTAGGCGGCCTCTGCGTGATGTCCGGGGAGGGGGGCTCCCTGGGGGTCTTGATCCGGCTCCCTGGTGGTCCAGTGGGGTGATCCTGAGGGTGGCTGCGCTGATAAATGTTCAGCGCAGCCCCCCCTGTCAGGAGAGCAGCCGATCGGCTCTCCGCTGCTCAGGTCTGCAGACCTGAGCAGAGGAAAAGCCGATCAACGGCTCTTCCTATTTACACTGTGATCAGCCGTGATTGGTCACGGCTGATCACATGGTAAAAGGCTTCGGATCGAAGCCTTTTACCTCGGTCGGTAATGCGGTGGGTCAGCCTGACCCACGGCACCACCGATCACCGCGATGCGCGCCCCCGGGGGCACGCGATCGCGGATTATCCTGGGGACGTCAATAGACGTCCAGTCAGGATAATGAACCCCCCGCCCGGACGTCATTTGTCAATGCGCCGGGCGGGAAGTGGTTAAGCATCATTTTGCCCGTAACCCTGGCACAAAGGGCACCCAGTTCTTAGGAGGGTTTACCATCCAACATTCAGGGTCTTCTAACTCCATGAGAGGCTGAACATGGAGGGGTAGGTTCGGCAGGGGGGAATGCAGCACACCCCATATGTGCACAGCAGAGACAAGACTCCAGGAATCCAGCTGCAGCCCGCCGCCAGAAGAGAGAGTGATCTGACAATCAGAGGCGAGCATCCCCGTGGTTGCCTAGCAAGCCGCCGAGACAGCCACCTCCGTGACGTCACCCACTCAGCTCAGACGGCTTCCATGACGGCTTGCACGTGGAGCGGACATTGTGGGACTACAGGCACCAGCAAGCCCATTGGGAAACTGCTAGAGCACTATGCCAAAAATCATAATAGTTATACTGTATCAGCCAATCCCAGCACCAAGGGAGACAACCTCCTTAAGAGTCCTTACCACCTATATGGGGGGGGGGGGGGTCATCTGAATCGGGAGAGGTTGCACTACTTGCTTCATCCAAACAGAGTTCTATTCCTTCCTTATGAGTATACCTATATATTTTGCTTACGCTCAAACACAAATCGAGCATTTAGATAACCGGAACCACAGACATAATCTACGCATTCATGGCGTGCCCGAATCTGTTGCCGAGTTAACTCCTGTCGTTCTGTAACTTTTCCACTCACTTATTCCAGACAAAAATGATGATGTATTTTTATGCGACAGGTTTCACAGAGCCTTGCACCCTAAACCCCCAGCTGACCCTAAACCTCCCAGAGACATTGTTCTATGTCTTAAAGACTTTCTAATAAAGGAGGAGATCCTAAGGGCAGCAAGAAACTCTCCCAACACTAGTTTGGAGGTTGTAAGGATTCAAATCTTTCCTGATATATTTCCAGCAACACTGGAGTGGAGGAGAAACATGAAAGAGGTTACCTCTATACTGCAAAAAGCAAGAATCCGTTATAGATGGGGCTTCCTATTTAAATTGTTTGTCCCTCACAATGGAACAGTGCATACAATATACAACCTCACTGAAGGCTAAGAATTGCTTATTAAATTGGGCCTTCTTGATCCCGAACCCTCACTGCGATTACCAGCCACACCAAAACCCTCTCCTATATGGTCCACACCGGCATCACATAGGGACCAAAGAAGAAACAGAGACTCTCCTGGCGACCGTTTTTTTTAAAAGCATTTTCTTTTTAGTTCTCACATATATAGCATATATGCAATACCCTGCTTTGACTCCAAATAACAGTTGGATACACAGAAAGTTTTGGTATATGCGTTTTTATACCTGTTATTGTTAGTCTTAACTTCCTTAACCACTTGCGACCGCCGACCGGCGTCTGATGGCGACAAAGTGGCTCGATATTGCAAACTGCCGTCATATGACGGCGGCTGCGATATCCCGCATTGTGAGCGCGCGCCGCCGGAGGCACGCTCGCTCACTGTGTTCGGGAGGGGGGCCAGGGAGCGGGTAGGGCGGACTCGATTGTCACCGGCTACCCGTGATGGCCACCCTGCAGTGAAAGAACGGAGGTCCGTGAAAGTAAACACGGATCTCCGTTCTGTTAGAGGGGGAAGGGCTGTGATCACAGGCTTCATGTATATGGAAGCCGTGATCACTCCCCTCCCCCTGCCAGCCCTGCCCACACACAGTTAGAACACGCCCAGGGAACACAGTTAACCCTTAGAGCACCCCCTCCAGGTTAACCCCTTCACTGCCAATGGCATTTACACAGTAATCAGTGCATTTTTATAGCACTGATCGCTGTATAAATGCCAATGGTGTCAAAATGGTCCGATATGTCCGCTGCAATATCGCAATACCGCTAAAAATTGCAGATCGCCGCCATTACTAGTAAAAAATTTAAAAAAAAATAAAAACCCCAGAAATGTATTTTCATTGTCCGTAAATGCGGCAACTTTTGCGCAAACCAATCAATAAACGCAGATTGCGATTTTTTTTTACCAAAAATATGAGGAAGAACATAAATCGGCCAAAACCGATGGAAAAAAAAATTTTTTTATATATTTTTTTGAATTTGTATTTTAGCAAAAAGTAAGAAATTTGTTTTTTTTTGCAAAATTGTCGCTCTTCTTTTGTTTATAGCGGTGATCAGAAATGACGCAGAGGTGATCAAATACCACGTTTTCAAATCGGTTTGTTTTCTACAGTTTATATCTTTCATATACTGTATTATCAATGATCTGCATACATAAATTCTGTATATATATTTTTCTGGAGTATCAATTGGTTTATCCTCTTCCACAACTGGATAATTGCAGTCCCTTACCTCATACATTCCCAGGCACAAAGTCTACGGTTTGTTTTTACTACTTCCCACAATAGTACCTTCACATTAAAGATATATGAGACCTGGATATACATTGCCTTGGAGCACTAATACAGCCATCAGAATACCCAGGCCATACTTTATTATCCACTTGACTATCACACAGTAATGCACCAAATCTTGCCACCAATTCAGCCTGGAAGACTAGGAGATTGCAGACTTCGAACAAATACTCCATACATATGACACAGATCAGACTCGGTTTCAGTTTAATATTCATATTGGATCTATGGTCTTCTTTTTTTTTTTTCTCACTAAAGAAATATTCTATGAAAACTTTCATATTCCCATAGATCATTAACAAAGTTCCTGCTACTTATCTACTTTTCAATGTTCATTGTTTTATCCTCTTCCACCATCTAGTGGTCAAAATGGAAACCTGCACTCCTTCCCTTCTCATATGTACTTTAGCGTAAAAACTGTTGGTTGCTTTATCACTTCCTTTAATAGTCCACCTTATTTCTTTCACTACCAACTTTATAATGTTACTGCATGTATTAGTCATATTACATCCGAATGTTAGATATAAAGGAAGGAAGGAAGGAAGGATGGAAAAAGGAAGAAGATAGAGGTATATTCCACACTGTTTAGGAATACAATATTATATCTGGACT
The DNA here is from genome assembly GCA_018402905.1 of Glandirana rugosa. Lineage (NCBI taxonomy): Eukaryota > Metazoa > Chordata > Amphibia > Anura > Ranidae > Glandirana > Glandirana rugosa. Next base: position 1,013,272 of record BLSH010011003.1, read on the forward strand.
ATTTGGTTCTTATGTTATTTATGTTTTAAATATGCACTAATCCTTTCGAAGGGGGCTAGTGTGTTTATTAGCCTAAATACCCTCCCATCAGGCTCCACTCTCATTTATATTTTTACCATCAAAATATGCAATATATATATCATTATCCCCCCCCCCTTTTTTTTCTTTTCCCCTCTATTCCCCTCGTTGTAAGTATTTTGTTAAATACGCAAATTCATACATATTTTTTTTTTTTTTTACTCTCGCTGTTTCTTTTTCTTTTATCACCTCACAGTATACTGTGTTTTCGCTTAACCAACACTGACAATCACCTTTTGATGAGTAACCCGCAGACAAGATTTGGACGATTTGGTCCAAACAAAGAATTTAATTGGTCGGTCGACCTTTGTTCTTCTGACACCTTTTTCATTGTTTTAGTTCATGTTATTTTTTATGTCTTATCCTTTTTGGTTCTTTAAGAAGGTCTAAAAATACCACATATTGTTCTTTTATTATGGTATGCACATGTGTTCTCGTATACTCGTATAGCTTTATGCTCACAGAAATTAAAGTCATCACACTAAATTGGTATATGCCTTACAGCCCAGGCTACGTACATGTAGGCTACATCAACAACCCCTATCTCTCACCTTTACATAGAATCGTCACTTGCACCCTTTTATTACCTTTATCATTCATTAAGCGTTATCAATCCAATTTCAGAAATGAAAGGGCTTAAGATCATTTCCCATAATGTACAAGGGTTTAATTCACCACACAAAAGGAAAAAAGCATTTTGCCACTATAAAAGAATAGGAGCTGATATTATACTCTTACAAGAAACACACTTTTCCACATCTAATCATCCCTCATATTTTGACAAAACATATAACCAATCCTTCTTCACAACCTTTTCAAATAAAACAAGGGGAGTAGCCATTCTCCTGAAAAATTCTATTATTCTTGACATTCAGCACATTTATAGAGATCCTGATAGTAGATATTTAATTATCAAAGGATCAATCAATGGACGCTCCCTAACCATTGCTTCCATTTATGCCCCCAACGATGCTCAATCCACATTTTTAAAATCTTTTTGACACTCTAGATAAATTTACTTCCCCACACCTTATCATAGGAGGTGATTTTAATCTTGCAGCCCATCCCCATCTTGACAGAAGCAACCAATCCCCTACATCTAAATGTTTCACCAAATCCATATCTAAATCGCTTAATAACCTTCAATTAATTGACACATAGTGCACTCACAACATCGGAATCAAATCCTTTACCTTTTACCACATGACAGCTTTGCTAGGTTAGACTACATTTTACTACCCCTCATTATATTAGCCAACTCAGGTTCAGAAATGATCCCTTGCCCTTGGTCGGACCATCACATAGTCACCTTTAATACCTCATCTATAGGCCTCACCCCCACATCCCACAATTGGAGAATTAACGACTCCCTCTTATCTGACCCCATCACATTACAAGAAGTAACGTCACATCTACATGAATACTTCTCTCTTAATAATGTTGATAATATCTCCCCAACCACCCTGTGGACCGCTCACAAGGCAGTCATGTGAGGATTTCTGATAGATGTCACAGCCAAAAAAAATAAATCAAGATTAGCAGACATCAAAAACTTATCCAGAGAATTGAATGCCCTATATCATAATATCAATTATCCCCATTCCCAAGACATTCTTCAACAGATACAAACTAAAAGACAGGCCTTAGATATGCTACTTTCAAATGATGCTGAAAAACAGCTTAGATTTTCAAAAGCAAGATTCCTATTACACGGTAATCCCACCTCGTCTATCTTCGCTAAACAACTCAATCAGTCGATAAAAGCACCACATGTCTATAAATTAAGTGATAACAATGGACATCTTATCACCCATCCCAATGACGTGCAAAAAATCTTTCTTAATTTCTACAAAAATCTACTCTCTAATTCTCAAACACCCCCCCCCCCCCCAAACAGCAATAGACTGACTCAACAAAATCAAACTCCCAACTCTAACACCTTCACAAACAGATTCACTCAATGCCCCTTGCACTGATCAAGAAATAAATAACATCATCAAATCACTCAAAACTGGCACAGCACCTGGACCTGACGGTTACTCTACCACCTACTACAAAAAATGGCCCCTTTACTTTCTTCACCAAAGAAAAGAAAAACAAGAGAGGCGCACCGACCTTGTGCCGTACCATTAAAAAAGTTTAATATAAAAATATATAAAATCAATATACTCACAAACGGATCTGAAGTAAAAACCTTTTGGAATACAACAATAAATCCAATGGGGACGATGGTGGAGCCTCAGCAGAGGGCCTAGACGTTCACCACAGGACAAGGCTGACGCGTTTCCAGGGCGAACCCTCTTCATCAGAGCCTAATTTCTCATGCCACAGGCACCTCCATATATACACACACATATCCTTCACTAAACAGTCACATGACTATGGGCAGGCCCTTTACTTTCTTCTCACCTTTGCAAGCTTTTTTTTGATCAAAAAATTGGTTTATTTAGATTTTGCATAGAAATAATACATAGTCATTAACATGACTTCCAAATTTCTTTACAACATTACGAGGTAATGGTACATTCACCATGGCTCTCATAATGCAGGTACATAAATCAAGCTTTTTTTGTACAAGTACAACAGTAAGGTTACACATCAATGGGATCTATATTCCGCACGGTGCAGGTATCCGGACTAGACAGCCACCTGTCTAATATTTTAGAATATTTAAGAGGGCATCCTCTGTGTTCATAGATTAACTTTTTGTATGGCAATACCATGTTTACTTCCCTAAGCCAGTCCCGAAAGCTGGGGGGGGGGGGGGGGTCGGCTGCAACCACACTTTCGCAATGGTTTTTCTGGCAATATAAAGGGTCTCTCTCAGGAATGTTGCAGTATATTTGTCCATATCGCCATCAGGGAGCAAACCTAGGGCAATCCACACCAAGGGCGTGAGGGACTTCTGGACCTCTGAAATCGGGACATACCATAGGGTGTAAGGTAGGCTCTGTGTATAATGTATAACTGTGTGAGCCAATCTGATACCCTAGGCGACACCAACCTCGCCCCCTCCATAATCTCCCCCTGATCCTTATCCTCCATGTTACCCAGGTCCACCTCCCACTTGAACTTGATCCTGTATGCCCGAGTAGTAGTGGCGGGGAGACGTATTGCGTTATAGAGATTAGAAATCAATTGTGATGGGTCGTCACCCGTAATAGGTAGGATGGAGGGTGTAGTTAGTTGGGGTAACCATTGGAGAATTGGGCCTGCAACGCGTGTCTTAGTTGGAGGTACCTGAATAATAGGTTATTGGGGAGGGTGTATGCCTCTTTGAGCGCCTGGAAAGTTTTGGGACCATCTGGCGTCAAGGCCTGATGTAGATATAGTATGTTCCTCTCTATCCATATCACCGGATCGGGAATCGTGCGTAGCTCTGAGAGATCGTCGTTGAACCAAATGGGTGTGCACCGCCGGCATCTTTAACCGAGACATGATATGCCTCCAGACGGTGTTGCACCTTTTTAATCATATTATTTCAGGCAATAATTTCCCTAATGAAATATTACTGGCCAACATGTCCCTACTACCGCCCCATTTCAGTATTAAATAATGATATAAAATTTTTTGCCGTCTTTTAGCTGACAGACTAGCTAAAGTGATCACCAACTTCGTACATTTCGATCAAACAGGCTTTATGCCAAACAGATTAATTACGGATATTAGACTAGTTACCAATATTATTCAAGACTTAAATATATTTTCCCACCCCCTTAGCCTTCTTAGCCTTGACATCAACAAAGCTTTCGATACTTAGATAAGGTACTTTCGAAATTTGGTATATCAAATAAATTTTTTCATGGTTTCAAAGCCCTAAATTTTTCACTGTGAATAAAGGAACAAGACAGGGTTGTCCCCTCTCCCCATTAATTTTTGCCCTTGCCATGGAACCGCTCGCATGGTCTATTAGAAACAACCCCAACATTAAAGGCTATACCAAAAACCAGAGAGAATATAAGCTTAGTTTATATGCCGATGATGCCATCCTCACATTATTGGATCCGTACACATCACTCCCTCATTTACTTAAAGAACTAGATTCCTTCCACCTAATATCAGGCCTAAGCATTAACCAATTCAAATGTTCATTCCTTCCAATAAATTTATCCCATGATACATTATTCAGAATTAAAAAACAATACTCTTTTACCTGCCTCCCAATCAATTCACTATCTAGGGATACACATCACTCCTCAATTCAAATATTTATATCAACATAACTTCCCATATCTTTTATATAAAATTAAAATTCTTTTCAAACTGTGGTCTTCCTATCATATCTCCTTTATGGGCAGATTATGCGCTGTCAATATGACCATCCTCCCCAAAATTCTCTTCTTTTCCGCACAATTTTCATAAATATTCCAAAATACAAAATCCTATCTATGCAAAAGGATATCAATAAATGTATTTGGGTGGGGAAAAAAACCTAGATGCAATTTTAATTTACTATATAGACCCCAATCAGAAGGAGGTACAGGATTGCCAAATATCTGGCTCTATTACCTAGCTACGAGATTAACACATATATCACAATGGTTCTCTAATTCCACAGAGATCCCCTGGCTAACATTCAAGACCAATTCAATTCTTCCACATTATATTCAGGGCATCCTATGGTCCTCAAAAACAAAAACAAGACAATTTCAACACCGAAATAGCATAATCTTACATCTTTTCCAAGTTTGGCTTAAACACAAAGGGGTTGATTTACTAAAACTGGAAAGTGCAAAAACCGATGCAGCTGTGCATGCTAGCCAATCAGATTCTAACCTCAGCTTGTTCAATCAAGCTTTGACAATAAAACCTTGAATTTGATTGGTTTTTGTGTGGAGCTGCACCAAATTGTGCACTTTAAAGCTTTAGTAAATCAACCCCAAAGACTCACTTAAACTCATATCTTCAACCCCCCCCTTTAGCCTCATTCGTAGGTGACCCGGACATTCATAAATATTTTAAAAACAACCAATCTTACCACCCACGGAGATCTCTTATCCTTCTAACACTAGGAGCTTTCATGGAAGGTGGTTCTTTTTTACCCTTTAACAAACATTCATCAAAATGTAATCTCCCCTCCTCTCTTGAATCACAGTACAACCATTTTAGAGAATTTTATTCCAATAACTTTTTCCTCTCACTCAACCCCTCCATTTACAACCTTCGAACAAATATGCATCAATACACCGAGAGAGGTTTGATATCTTCCCTTTATAAATTCTTGAATGAGCTATTCCAACTTATAAAAACACAAGCTATGTCCAAATAGGAATCAGATCTAGACTGCTCAATCTTCATTAAAGACTGGTACATTAGAATTGATAATATTTGAAAATGTAACAGATCCACAGCATTTAAAGATACACCAACAAAAGTATTCATCAGATGGTATATGACACCAGCTAGAATACATCTTTACTATCCTAGTGTCTCCCAAAGATGTTTCAGAGGCTGTGACGAGATTGGCACCTTGCTCCATATCTTCTGGAAATGCAGCCATCTCGACCCTATACGGAGCAACACCTCTAACAAAATTTTTCAGATCACTAAAAAACCAATCACTCTTACTCCACACATTTGTATCTTATATCATACCATCCCAGATGTACCAAAATCTTGCTCTAGACTTATCCATACATTGTTAAGCTCTATACGATGGATGATTGCTTGCAGCTGGTTATCCCCTAACCTTCCCTGGCCCCAAGTTCTGAATAGAATGAGCATGGTTAGACTTACGGAACGCATATACCATTCTATTCACGACAATATGCATCTATATGAGGACAAATGGTCTCTTTGTGATAAGGATTAAACATAATTTCTAACTACCAGTAGTGCAATTTTAATTCCACCCCGACCATCATTCTTATATTATTAACACTGCAAATTGTGATACGAGTTTTGCTCTTTTTTTTTTTTCTTTCGTTATATCATACTGCTGTATTATCTATACTTATTACATGTGACTTACCAACCTTCACCATTCTCAAAAAAATATTGTATGCCTCTATGAGTGTAACAATATGTAATTGTTTTTTTTTTATGATGACCTTCTAATAAAAAAAAAAAAAAAAAAAAAAAAATTATATATATATATATATATATATATATATATACATACATACATACATACATACATACACACACACACACACAGTATCTCACAAAAGTGAGTACACCCCTTACATTTTTGTAAATATTTTTATTATATCTTTTCATGTGACAACACTGAAGAAATTACACTTTGCTACAATGTGAAGTAGTGAGGGTACAGCTTGTATAACAGTGTAAATTTGCTCAATGAGCTCAATTTGCTCAAATGAGCTCAATTTGCTCAAAATAACTCAACACACAGCCATCTAAACCGCTGGTAACAAAAGTGAGAACACCCCTAAGTGAAAATGTCCAAATTGGGTCCAATTAGCCATTTTCCTTCCCCGGTGCCATGTTACTCGTTAGTGTTACAAAGTCTCAGATGTGAATGGGGAGCAGGTGTGTTACATTTGGTGTTATCACTCTCACTCTCTCTTAGTGGTCACCGGAAGTCCAACATGGTACCTCATGGCAAATAACTCTCTGAGGATCTGAAAAAAAGAATTGTTGCTCTACATAAAGATGGCCTAGGCTATAAGAAGATTGCCCTGAAACTGAGCTGCAGCATGGTGGCCAAGACCATACAGCAGTTTAACAGGACAGGTTCCACTTAGAACAGGCCTCACCATGATCGAGCAAAGAAGCTGAGTGCTTAGCGTCATATCCAGAGGTTGTCTTGGGAAATAGACATACGAGTGCTGCCAACATTGCTGCAGAGGTTGAAGGGGTGAGGGGTCAGCCTGTCAGTGCTCAGACCATATGTCGCACACTGCATCAAATAGGTCTGCATGGCTGTCATCCCAGAAGGAAGCCTCTTCTAGAGATGATGCACAAGAAAGCCTACAAACAGTTTGCTGAAGACAAGCAGACTAAGGGCATGGAGTACTGGAACCATGTCCTATGGTCTGATGAGACCAAGATAAACTTATTTGGTTCAGATGGTGTCAAGCATGTGTGGCGGCAACCAGGTGAGGAGTACAAAAAAAAAGTGTGTCTTGCCTACAGTCAAGCATGGTGGTGGGAGTGTCATGATCTGGGGCTGCATGAGTGCTCCCGGCACTGGGGAGTTACAGTTTATCGAGGGAACCATGAATGGCAACATGTACTGTGACATACTGAAGCAGAGCATGATCCCCCTCCCTTCGGAGACTGGGCCGCAGGGCAGTATTCCAACAGGATAACGACCCCAAACACACCTCCAAGATGACCACTGCCTTGCTAAGGAGGCTGAGGGTTAAGGTGATGGACTGGCCAAGCATGTCTCTATTGAGCATCTTTGGGACATCCTCAAACGGAAGGTGGAGGAGCGCAAGGAATCTAACCTCAACCAGCTCCATGATGTCTTCATAGAGGAGTGGAAGGGGGCTCCGGTGGCAACCTGTGAGGCTCTGGTGAACTCCATGTCCAAGAGAGTTAAGGCAGTGCTTGAAAAGAATAGTGGCCACACAAAATATTTACACTTTGGGCCCAGTTTGGACATTTTCACTTAGGGGTGTACTCACTTTTGTTTCTAGACATTAATGGCTGTGTGTTGAGTTATTTTGAGGGGACAGCACATTTACACTGTTATACAAGCTGTACACTCACTACTCTATATTGTAGCAAAGTGTCATTTCTGCAGTGTTGTTGCATGAAAAGATATAATAAAATATTTACAAAAATATGAGGGGTGTACTCACTTTTGTGAGATACTGTATATAATATATTTATATATATATATATATATATATATATATATATAGTGGGGCAAAAAAGTATTTAGTCAGACACCAATTGTGCAAGTTCTCACACTTAAAAAGATGAGGGAGGCCTGTAATTTTCATCATAGGTACACTTCAACTATGAGAGACAGAATGAGAAAAAAAAATCCAGAAAATCACATTGTCTGATTTTTAAAGAATTTATTTGCAAATTATGGTGGAAAATAAGAATTTGGTCACCTACAAAAAAGCAAGATTTCTGGCTCTCACAGACCTGTAACTTCTTTTTAACCACTTCAGCCCCGGAAGGATTTCCAGCTTTAGGACCGGAGCCCTTTTTGCGATTCGGCACTGAGTCGCTTTAACTGACAATTGCGCGGTAGTGCGACGTTGTACCCAAACGAAATTTGCGTCCTTTTTTTCCCACAAATAGAGATTTCTTTTGGTGGTATTTGATCCCCTCTGCGTCATTTCTGATCGCCGCTATAAACAAAAGAAGAGCGACAATTTTGCAAAAAAACCCAAATTTCTTACTTTTTGCTAAAATACAAATCCAAAAAAAAAATATAAAAAAACATTTTTTTTCACCGTCTTTGGCCGATTTATATTCTTCCTCATATTTGCGATAAAAAAAATTGCAATCGGCGTTTATTAATTGGTTTGCGCAAAAGTGGTCGCGTTTACGGGTGATGAGAATTCATTTTTGGGGTTTTTATTTATTTTTTATTTTTTACTAGTAATGGCGGCGATCTGCGATTTTTAGCGGTACTGCGATATTTCAGCGGACACGTCGGACCATTTTGACACTTTTTTGGGACCATTGGCATTTATACAGCGATCAGTGCTATAAAAATGCACTGATTACTGTGTAAATGCCATTGGCAGTGAAGGGGTTAACCTGCAGGGGGCGCTCTAAGGGTTAACTGTGTTCCCTGGGCGTGTTCTTACTGTGGGAGGACTGCCCTAGCTGGGGAAGGGAAGAGGTCACAGCCTTCGTATACAGGAAGGCTGTGATCACAGCCCTTCCCCCTTCACAGAACGGAGGTCTGTGTTTACATACACGGACCTCCGTTCCTTCACTCCGGGGGGGCCATCGCGGGTAGCCGGCGGCAGTCGAAGCCGCCGCACCCGCTCCCTGGCCCTCCCCGAACACAGTGAGCGCGCGGGCGCGCCTCCAGCGACGCGCGCGCGCTCACTAGGCGCGATCTCGCGGCCGCCGTCATATGACAGCGATCCGCGCTACAGAGCCACTTTCCCGCCGTCAATTGAGGATCGGCAGTCGGCAAGTGGTTAAGAAGCTTCTCTGTCCTCCACTCGTTACCTGTATTAATGGCACCTGTTTGAACTCGTTATCAGTATAAAAGACTCCTGTCCACAACCTCAAACAGTCAGACTCCAAACTCCACTATGGCCAAGACCAAAGAGCTGTCAGAGGACACCAGAAACAAAATTGTAGACCTGCACCAGGCTGGGAAGCCTGAATCTGCAATATGTAAGCAGCTTGGTGTGAAGAAATCAACTGTGGGAGCAATTATTAGAAAATGGAAGACATACAAGACCACTGATAATCTCCCTCGATCTGGGGATCCACGCAAGATCTCACCCCGTAAGGTCAAAATGATCACAAGAACGGTGAGCAAAAATCCCAGAACCACACGGGGGGACCTAGTGAATGACCTGCAGAGAGCTGGGCCCAAAGTAACAAAGGCTACCATCAGTAACACACTACGCCGCCAGGGACTCAAATCCTGCAGTGCCAGACGTGTCCCCCTGCTTAAGCCAGTACATGTCCAGGCCCATCTGAATTTTGCTAGAGAGCATATGGATGATCCAGAAGAGGATTGTGAGAATGTCATATGGTCAGATGAAACCAAAATAGAACTTTTTGGTAAAAACTCAACTTGTGTTTGGAGGAGAAAGAATGCTGGGTTGCATCCAAAGAACACCATACCTACTGTGAAGCATGGGGGTGGGAACATCATGCTTCGGGGCTGTTTTTTTGCAAAGGGACCAGGACGACTGATCCGTGTAAAGGAAAGAATGAATGGGGCCATGTATCGTGAGATTTTGAGTAAAAACCTCCTTCCATCAGCAAGGGCATTGAAGATTAAACGTGGTTGGGTCTTTCAGCATGACAATGATCCCAAACACACCACCCGGGCAACGAAGGAGTGGCTTCATAACAAGCTCTGGAGTGGCCTAGCCAGTCTGCAGATCTCAACCCCATAGAAAATCTTTGGAGGGAGTTGAAAATCTGTGTTGCTCAGCGACAGCCCCAAAACATCACTGCTTTAGAGGAAATCTGCATAGAGGAATGGGCCAAACTAGCAGAAACAGTGTGTAAAAACCTTGTGGAGACTTACAGAAAATGTTTGACCTCTGTCATTGCCAACAAAGGGTATATAACAAAGTATTGAGATGAAATTTGCAAATAAATTCTTTAAAAATCAGACAATGATTTTCTTAATTTTTTTTCTCATTCGGTCTCTCATAGTTGAAGTGTACCTATGATGAAAATTACAGGCCTCTCTCATCTTTTTAAGTGGGAGAACTTGCACAATTGGTGGCTGACTAAATACTTTTTTGCCCCACTGTATATATATATATATATATATATAGTTTTAGGGTTGCAAAAAAAATGCTGTTTTTTACATGTAGGGATCAGAAAAAAAAGTCAAAAGAAAAAAAGAAGACAACGAGTCCTTAAAGCTCTACTGTCGATGCGAGTTCTCACATATGGTGGCGGATGCAGCGGGCAGAACTTGCGATCCCTGCAATGTAAGTTCATCTGTTATATGAACTGTGTTTTGTATATGAGACTGCACAATCTGTGTGTGTGCAGATGAGGAGAACCTGCAATAGGAAATGAACAATGTTTCAAGGAGAGAGAAGTCGTCAAGTTTGAGAGAGCCAGCAAAGTGCAACTGGGAGAGTGCCATCTCCCTTAGCAATGGGACGATCAGAAGGAGGAGCTACAGGGGAGAAGTGGCTCACTGTCCCCATAGAGATGCCACTTCATTTCTGCACGCTGGGAGTTGCCAGGAGAACAACTCTCTCATAAAAAGTCTCCAAATACCATGTCTGGAATGTGGTCAACTGGGGCATGGGATTTTGCTACTGGACAAGAGTCTTTATCCGCAAGCCCAGTTTTTAGTTTAAAAGTGTTTGCTGTTACCCCAGGCAACAGTGAGGAACCTGTTTAGTTGGGGTGCTAAACAGGAATTGCCTGCTGCAACTTCATCCTATGTCCACCTGGAGGAGTTGGACAGGAAAAGTGCAACAGAAGAAAGTCAATGTACTCAAATGAAGATGGCAACACCTGTTACACTGTTGGGTAAGACGGTCGCTGGCAAAATCATGAGAAAGACTGACTGTGTGACTGCTCATGCTGCAGTGGAAGTGACCCCAAGTAGGAGATCCAATGTCTGGGTGGAAAAGGACTTGCCTCACTGCAGTGCCCTGTCCAGTGGGAAGCAAATGTTAAAATTCAATGTGATGATGTGAAACTTACTAAGGAGTATGACGATACTGTTATTGAGTTGACTAATGCTGATGGTATAGCTGCTAATGAGCTAGTGCAACTCGCTAGAGATAAAAAATGTTGCTATGAGTATGTTTGAGGATGTGCTATCTCCCCTAGCAACAGTATGTTGTCTTTAAAAACCTCCCAGGGAGCTCTGTGTATCGGAGCCAGAGGTTGCCCAGGAAAACTATAGTGCAGCTCTGATGGACAAGAAGGTACTTGAACTTGGTAATGAGAATATGTCAAATGTTAAAACTGATATGTTTGAAAAAACACATATTGAGAAAATAGATTAATACAGTGTGTTGATGCTGACTATGAAAGTGTTCATGAGTTAAATGAAGCGCCACCAGAGCAAGGTGGTGACGTTTTGGTATTGCAGCCTGCATGTGTAATGGGTCTGATGCGGAGCCACTTAGCCCCTCTGTGTCTCCTCCGGCAGTTGGATTGGTGCTGCGTAGCACCTCTGATGGGAGCACAGAGAAAGTAGACTGGGGCAGATGTGCAACAAGCCTATTGAAAGAGGCCTCGGTTTCTAACAGTGGAACAGACACAATTTATGCTCTGCTGAATGGAGGGACTGCAGAGGACGGGCTGCAGGAAAGAAATTTCCCAATCAACACAGACAGTGCTGACAGGGGAATGTATCCTGCTGAGCAATTGTCTTCTCCCGGCAGGAGAAGCAGCCACTAGCGATTGCAAGCAAATCAGGCAGGCATGTTGAACCTCGATCGATCCTGCTGAACCGGCAGAGAGTCAAGCTGTCTATGGCTGGCCTTATTGGTCAGGTGTGTGCTGGTGTATTAGTAGTGATCTGACCATAGTTCTGGGCTCCCCTCCAGCAGACAGGAGGTCTGGCCCAGGAGTCAGGGGTGCTTCACCTAGGAGAAAGGTGGGAGCCAGAGCAGCAAAGGGGCTGCTAAGTGTACGGTCCAAACAGGCCCAGACTAGGACAAAAAATAGGCCCGGGCATTTTAGACTGAGCATCCCATTTTTATTTATGTTTTTTAAATCAAATTACAAATAATGACAACAATCGCTTTCTCAATGTATTTGAGTTATATTTAGCCTGCTTCAATCACTGTGGCAGGGATGATAATTCTCACAAACTTACTTTGACAGGAGGACCAAGACCCCTCCGGGCTTATTGGAGAGCGGTACAGCCAATCAGTTCCACTAAATGCCACCCCCCTCCTCTCCAGTAGGTTCCGCCTGTTGCCGACCCCCAGATTAGGGTGTACCCAGGCACACCTCATGCGCACGCCTATGGGATCTGTCTTCACTTCTTACTGTGCAGAGGAGTTGGGCATTTGCTGTGTACAAGCTTTGGGGGGGATGCAGCTGAGCTGATTCTGCTCACCACACCAATACTACACACCAACACTACACACAACAACACCAATACAATGGACCACCACACCAATATAACAAACCACCACGCGAGGAGGCAGGGCAGCACAACCTGACATTTAAAGTGATATTAAAGTCTCTTTTCATACTTACCTGCTCTGTGCAGTGCTTTTGCACAGTGCAGCCCCGATCCTCCTCTTCTCGGGTCGCTCATCAGCACTCCTGGCCCCTCCCTCCTGCCATGTGCCCCCACATCAAGCAGCTTGCAATGGGAGGCACCCAAGCAGGCTCGCTCCTGATCTGCAGCGTGTTCAATCACATACAAAGTCTACTCCTTCAATCAGGGGTGTATCATGAAATTAGTGGGCCCGTGTGCAAGCTCACACCACACCGATAATCCCAACCAATCCCAATGTCAACCAGGGACAGATCATCCTTACGTGCAGTGTTGGTCAGAGCACTGTGGGCCCCCCCACCCCTCCGGGCCCATGTTCAGTGAACACCCTGCACCCATGGATGATACGCCACTGCCTTCAATGTTTTCCTCCCCAACAGAAACTTAAGGTAGCCATACACTACACAATCTGATTGTACAGTCTCCTTTAGATTTTATAAAAGCAACGAAATATAAGGACACATCTAAACAATGCATTGTATTTCTTGGTAGATCTAAAGTAGATTTTACAATCAGACTGTGTAGTGTATGGTCATCTTAAATCATAACCAGTGAGTCTGAAATACTTGCATTACAGCTTGTTGACCTTTGCATCTTGTTTGCATCTACAGTAGGCCCTGTGGCTGCTGTCTGAGTAAAATATGTCCATGTTTGCCATCAGCAACTAAAATCCCATCATTACTGTTATTCTGACTCCTAACTGTTGTAATGGCGACTTATCCCTTGTTGAGACCTCTATGCCTGGCCTGTATAAGCAGATATGATCACCGCAGACAGTTCTTATCAGATAGTGACTCACCAATTACCGATTCCTTCCATGAGCGTTTATTCATTGGAATAGCAGGTACAGCATACAACAAATGTGACAGATGGTCGAAAGATGGTAACTGCAGGTCAAAACATAGTAATGTGTCCTAGGATGCGAGTAGATTGAGAGAGGCCTTCTAGCATGTGGCCATATTCTTTACCTCATGAGAGAGAGGACACAGGAAGAGGAAGTAGAATAGCAGAGTGCACCAGGAACAGGAAGTTACAAAGTAGAGTGAACTAGGAAGAGGAAGTTAGCTCACAGAGGATGGGAGGTACACACTTAGAAAATACAATAGAAAGGTGTAATATCCAAAAGAACCACAAGATGGCATTGTAATAACCAACTATAAAAACATTACTATAGCTGCATATTTATGTTACATGCAAATCATGTAACAGAACAACTGTCACTAAAATAATCCCCATTGTTGGTATCAGATCCCCCTTCCTCTCCCATCCTATAGGGTGCTTCAGAGTTTTCAAATTCCCAAGCTGACTACAGTGATAAGGGCTAATAGGTTTTAGCACTATGGTGGCTGCATGCAGGAGGGGGAACTGTACCACTGCAATATTGCCACAAAGTCCTACCCCCATAGTTACATATTTAATATGGTTAACCGCTTGCCAACCATATCGCGTGGCTATACTGCGGCAAAGTGGTTCCACTGCGCAGATTGCCATATATGAATAGCGATCTGCGCAGCCGCAGTTGCGAGCAGGCATGCGCCGCGGTTGGCGCGCTCTCATGCCCGCCGCCTGCTCCGTGAGTGGGAACCGCCGTGTTTACATTTCTGACGGGCGGCATGACAGTGATCTACTGATCTCTGTAATCGGGATCAGTTAGATCTGTCATGCCCCTGCCAGCCCAGCCCCCGCACACAGTTAGAACACACACAGGGAACACAGTTAACCCCTTGATTGCCCCCTACATGTTAACTCTTTCCCTGCCAATGACATTTATACAGTAATCAGTGGCTTTTTTTTTTTAGATCTGATCGCCGTATATATGTCAATGGTCCCAAAAAAGTGTCAAGAATGTCTGATCTATCCGGCAATATCGCAGTCCCGATAAAAGTTGCAGATCGCCGCCATTACTAGTAAAAAAAAAAAGTAAAAATGCCATAAATTAATTCTCATAGTTTGTAAACGCGGCAACTTTTGTGTAAACCAATCAATATACGCCTATTGCGATTTTTTTTCTTAACCAAAAATATGTAGGACACATTTTGGCCTAAACTGATGAATACATTTGCTTTTTTATATATTTTTATTTGGATATATATTATAGCAAAAAGTAAAAAATATTGGTTTTTTTTTCAAAATTGTTGCTCCTTTTTAATTTTTGTGTTTATAGTGCAAAAAATAAAAACCACATAGGTGATCAAATACCATCAAAAGAAAGCTCTATTTGTGGGAAAAAAAGGACGTTAGTTTTGTTTGAGTACAACGTTGCACAATCGCGCAATTGTCAGTTAAAGCGACACAGTGCCGAATCGCAAAAAGTGCTCTGGTTAGGAAGGGGGCAAATCTTTCTGGGGCTGAAGTGGTTAAAAAAGACACAAGTCCATCCAGCTCAACCAACATAGAAAAAAAAACACGAATAGAAAATCTCCATATATACAATCATGTACCCATAGTTGATCCAGAGAAAGGTACCCCCCCAGCAAAGCATGATCCAATTTGCTATAGCGGGAGAAAGAATTTCCTTTCTGATCCCCCGAGAGGCAATCTGATTTTCCCTGGATCGACTTTACCTATAAATGTTAGTATCCAGTTATACTATATACATTAAGGAAAGAGTCCACGCCTTTTTTAAAGCAATCTACTGAGCTGGCCAGACCCAGCTCTGGAGGGAGTCTATTCCACATTTTCACAACTCTAACTATGAAGAAACCTTTCCATATTTGCAGATTAAATCTCTTTTCCTCCAGACTTGTTCAGAGTTGTTTAACCCTCAACTCTCCTTCAAGGCAAAGCAGCAGCAGTGCCTTGACTGCTAGGAATAAAATCGCACTAAAATGGCACAGGAGTAAAATCTCATCAAAATCTCTCACAAGTTGCACTGCATAATCACACCTCCAATCACCACAACACGCATCACACTAGTGTGAACCATGCCTAAGTGCTGAACAAATACCCTGCAATTTAAAACAGCCAGGTATAAAAACTCTGTGTCTTCTTGCTGAAATTATATGCATCTTTAACAGGGGGGAATTGTCATTTACAAAAGTTTGCATGCTTACAGGCTGTGTGCACATAACACTTGAGGTTTGGAGTGAGTTGGGACAGTAGTCCTTGCTTGAACTAAATTTCAGTGACAAGCATATCTGGAAGCACTCAAATCCCCCATAAGATCTATCTGCTCTTGGTTGACACAAAGCTGGCCATGTAAGGGCTGGTTCACACCTAGGCGACTTGCCATCCGACTTGTGTCACCTCAAGTCGCTAGACATGAGAAATCCCTTTGAAATGAATGGATGCCATCTTAATATGCGCTACTCAAGTTGCTCCGACTTCAAGGCGACTTGAGAAAAGGTTCCTGTACTACTTCAATACGACTTCTAGGCAATTTGAGCACCCTAGAATTCAATGGATGTCGCTTCCAAGTCGGATCACTGTCTATAAAGAAGCGACTTTACAGGAAAAATATATATATATTTTAAGGTAACCCCCCCCTCTCTTCTTTGATTGGCCACAGGCAAAGTCACCTGGCATGGAGGTTGCTTCAGGTTGCGTTGTAAGTTGCGCTGAAGTCGCGTTCAAATTGCCTAGCAAAGTCGTCTCTGAAGTTGAATCGCCTAGGTGTGAACCAGCCCTCAGGGTTGACATTGTCCCACAATAGTAATGTTTTCCCCCATGCAGACACCATATCATAGTCATATATATAGTCATATCAGCTATGACTAAGAGTCCCCCCTGAGACGTGAAACGCGTTAGCTGTCATGGCCCATCAGGGGTCCTGTTCGTGTCTTCATGTGATACATTGATCTGCTTTTAAAACTCTTCAATAAAGCGGTGTGTTTTTAGAAGTCCTGGAATTTCTTCATCCTACATTGCAAGCACAGCTAAGCCAGCACCCAAACTGAGTAGTAGCTGGTGATTACTGGTGATTAACAGGCAAGGCTTAGAGCAGTTTCCTTTTCTCTCAGTGCCCATAAATGTAGCCTCATCAGCGCCTATCAGTGCAGCCTCATTAGTGAATGAGAAAAATTACTTATTTACAGAATTTACTGACAGAAAATAAGAAAAACTATTTTTTTTTTCAAAATGTTAGTTTATTTTTTTTTAGTAATGAATAAAACCCCAGCAGTGATTAAATACCATCAAAAGAAAGCTCTATTTGTGTGAAGAAAAAGATAAAAAATTAATTTGGGTACAGTGTTGCATGACCGCGCAATTGTCATTCAAAGTGCAATAGCGCTGAACGCTAAAAAATGGCCTGGGCAGGAAGGGGGTGAAAGTGCCCAGTATTGAAGTGGTTAAAAGTCAGCAGCTACAAAAAATAAATTGAATAAACAAAGAAATGGTTGGAACTCCACTTTAAAAAGAAGATAGCGAGTGTCTGAGTCCTTACAGTTCTTCTGTTGATGCTAGCTCTCACTATACAGTTGTGCTCATAAGTTTAGATACCCTGGCAAAATTTATGATTTCTTGGCCATTTTTCAGAGAATATGACTGAACACAAAAACTTTTCTTTCACTCATGGTTAGTGTTTAGCTGAAGTTATTTATTATCAATCAACTGTGTTTACTCTTTTTAAATCATAATGACAACAGAAACTACCCAAATGACCCTGATCAAAAGTTTACATACCCCAGTTCTTAATACCGAGTATTGCCCCCTTTAACATCAATGACAGCTTGAAGTCTTTTGTGGTATTGGGGATGAGGCTCTTTATCTTCTCAGATGGTAAAGCTGCCCATTCCTCTTGGCAAAAAGCCTACAGTTCCTGGAAATTCTAGGGCTACCTTGCAAGAACTGCACATTTGAGATCTCCCCAGAGTGGCTCAATGATATTGAGGTCAGGAGACTGAGATGGCCACTCCAGAACCTTCACGCTATTCTGCTGTAGCCAATGACAAGTCGACTTGGCCTTGTGTTTTGGATCATTGTCATGTTGGAATGTCCAAGTACGTCCCATGCGCAGCTTCCTGGCTGATGAATGCAAATGTTATTCCAGTATTTTTGGATAAAATACTGCATTCATCTTGCCATCAATTTTGACCAAATTTCCTGTGCTTTTGTAGCTCACACATCCCCAAAACATCAGCGATTCACCTCCATGTTTCACAGGCCTTGTTGACTCCTCTCCAAATATAGCGTTTATGGTTGTGGCCAAAAAGCTCAATTTTGGTCTCATCACTCCAAATGACTTTGTGCCAGAAGGTTTGAGGCTTGTCTCTGTGCTGTTTGGTGTATTGTAAGCAGTATACTTTGTGACATTTACGTAGTAATGGCTTTCTTCTGGTGACTCGACCATGTAGCCCATCTTTCTACAAGTGCCTCCTTATTGTGCATCTTGAAACAGCCACCCCACATGTTTTCAGAGAGTCCTGAAGTTGTTTGTGGGTTTTTCTTTGCATCCTGAACAATTTTCCTGGCAGTTATGGCTGAAATCTTAGTTGGTCTACCTAACCGTGGTTTGGTTTCAACAGAATCCCTCATTTTCCACTTCTTGATTAGAGTTTGAACATTGCTGATTGGCATTCTCAATTCCTTGGATATCTTTTTATATCCCTTTCCTGTTTTATACAGTTCAACTACCTTTTCCAGCAGATCCTTTGACAATTCTTTTGCTTACCCCATGACTCAGAGTCCAGAAACATCAGTGCAGCACTGGATAAAAGATGCAATGGTCTGTCAGGAGTCCATAACCTCATTGACCTTTTATACACACACACACACACACACTAATTACAAACAAATGACACTTTGCTACAATGTAATGTAGTGAGTGTACAGCTTGTATAACAGTGTAAATTTGCTGTCCCCTAAAAATGACTCAACACACAGCCATTAATGTCTAAACCGCTGGCAACAAAAGTGAGTACACTCCTAAGTAAAAATGTCCAAATTGGGCCCAAATTGTCAATATTTTGTGTGGCCACCATTATTTTCCAGCACTGTCTTAACCCTCTTGGGCATGGAGTTCACCAGAGCTTTACAGGTTGCCACTTGAGTCCTCTTCCACTCCTCCATGACAACATCACAGAGCTGGTGGATGTTAGAGACCTTGCGCTCCTCCACCTTCCATTTGAGGATGCTCCACAGATGATCAATATTGTTTAGGTCGTGAGACATGCTTGGCCAGTCCATCGCCTTTACCATCAGCTTTTTTATCAGACAGTGGTCGTCTTGCAGGTGTGTTTTGGGTCGTTATGTTGGAATACTGCCCAGTCTCGGAAGGGAAGGGATTATGCTCTGATATGTCACAGTACATTTTGGCACTCATGGTTCCCTCAATGAACTATAGCTCCCCAGTGCCGGCAGCACTCATGCAGTCCCAGACCATGACACTCTTACCACCATGCTTGACTATAGGCAAGACACACTTGTCTTTGTACTCCTCACCTGGTTACCACCACACACGCTTGACACCATCTGAACCAAATACATTTATCTTGGCCTCATCATACCATAGGACATGGTTCCAGTAATCCATGTCCTTAGTCTGCTTGTCTTCAGCAAACTGTTTGAGGGCATTTTTGTGCATCATCTTTAGAAGAGGCTTCCTTCTGGGACAACAGCCATGCAGACCAATTTGATGCAGTGTGCGGCGTATGGTCTGAGCATTGACAGGCTGACCCCCCACCCCTTCAACCTCTGCAGCAATTCTGGCAGCACTCATACTTCTATTTCCTAAAGACAACCCCTGGATATGACGCTGAGCATGTGCACTCAACTTCTTTGGTCAACCATGATGAGGTCTGTTCTGAGTGGAACCTGTCCTGTTAAACCACTGTATGGTCTGGCCACCATGCTGCAGCTCAGTTTCAGGGTCTTGGCAATCTTCTTATAACCTAGGCCATGTTTATGTAGAGCAATAATTCTTTTTTTCAGATCCTCTGAGAGTTTTTTTGCCATGAGGTGCGTTGAACTTCCAGTGACCAGTATGAGAGAGTGAGAGCAATAACACCAAATTTAACACACCTGCTCCCCATTCACACCTGAGATCTTGTAACACTAATGAGTTACATGACACAGAGGAGGAAAAATGGCTAATTGGGCCCAATTTGTACATCTTCACTATAGGGGTGTACTCACTTTTGTTGCCAGACATTGTTTAGACATTAATGGCTGTGTGTTGAGTTATTTTGAGGGGACAGCAAATTTACACTGTTATACAAGCTGTACACTCACTACTTTACATTGTAGCATAGTGTAATTGCTTCAGTGTTGTCACATGAAAAGATAAAATAAAATATTTACAAAAATGTGAGGGGTTTACTCACTTTTGTGAGATAGTGTGTGAGTGTGTGCGTGTGTATATACAATGCTGTATCTTGGCCTAGGCCGACAAGGCCCAGGCCTAGGGTGGCACTTTGCAGGGGGGCAGTACAAAAAGAGTCTCTGCCGGCTTGCGCTCTTAGTGTAGTGCCAGCCTTATGGGGCAGACTGGGCCGGGAGCCAAAGAACTAGTGTCCCCACTGGAAAATTTCAAGGTGGGTCCTAAATAGGAAGGGGTGTGGCCTTGACAGGAAGGGGTGGCTCATTTTTAAATTAGGGGGTGCATGAGTTTAGTCAGGCCTAGGGCAGCACAAAACCTAAATACATTGCTGTGTATATATATAAATATATATATATATATATATTGACATGGGAGTCTTTAGCTCTTGTGGTAGGTGAGTTTGGAGTGAGTTCACAACATCCAGGATCTCTGAGGGCATGGTAACCCAAGTTTAGTAAAAGGGTTTTCCTGCACAGGGGATTCTACCATCACTGTACAAAAGCAAACCTTCAGCCTCCTGGCTCATTAATGTTCAGTAGCTCTCCTAGCTAGAACGACATCTTAGTCCTCCTGGCTAAAGCGATCAATAGCTCTACTGGCTATATAGTTCAGTAGCCCTCCTTGTTGACAAGCGATCGGCCACTGCGCGATCATGGGTCACCTCTGCCTCCTTGCAGGTGTGGACGACCAGACTGCATCCTTTAGACCCCTGGAGACCCCTAATGTGTGACCCTGAAGTCTGATCCTGACTGCTCCTATCAGGCCCCCACCCAGCTAAGCAATCAGTGTACTGGGTAAAACAAAATCCTAGACCCAAGACTGGGTATCACATCCCACCTGGATCTCTAAGAGATCCCTGGGCTCCAGATCCCGAAAACAGACTTTAACCGCTTAACAACCGCCCCATAGACAATTGACGTCTACAGGGCGGTTGCTTAATTCTGGGAGGACGTCTATTGACGTCCTCCCAGAATCGCGCTTCCCGCGCGCCCCCTGGGGCGCGCACACGGGAACATCCGTGACCGTCGGGTCCGGGGGCAGGGCCGTCTTAATGAGCGGGCACCACTGGGCACAGCCCAGGGGCCCCAGCAGCAGGGGGGGCCCCTGCACTTGGAGTCAGGGCCGCTATAAGTGCGGGGCTGAGTGTCTCAATGGGCCGGCGTCTAGCTGAGTGAAGGAGGCGGGTCATCTGCTGAGGGGGCCGTTCTCTCACACAAAACATCTCATCCCACTGCCTCTAAGCCCTATGTCCTTTCTATCAATGCTCCTCTGCGAGCTAGCCCCGCCCCTCCTCGCTTTTGTCTCCTCCCCTCACCTCTCTTCAAGTGCATACCTGCTGATGTCCCCTCTCCCCCACCTGTCCTCACTGATGGTGGGACTCAGCCGGGAGTATCCATCCACTGTCTAACAGGAGCCACCTGGGAGCAGAAGATCCTGCATGCAAGTTCATCACCTGGTGAGCGTGCAGCATGGGGGGTGTGGAGGGACAGTCCAGGAAACTGACAGGGCTGGGGCTCCTGCACATTGCAGGGACTGAGCAGGGACATGTTCCCCGGGTGCTGCATAGAGAGAGGCACTGCTGCTGACAGGAGTAATGACAGCCACATCACCACTCCTGTCAGCCAGGAGTGAGGAGGGAGAAGGGGGGCTG
>BLSH010011003.1:1039368-1050071 GCA_018402905.1 Glandirana rugosa
ACGTCCTTCACGTCTTGGGGTCATCCTACGTCCCATCCCGCACGCACCTTTGTGTGGGCTTTCTTTTTCACCCGGGTGCGTCGCCAGTCGACCGTGTCTCCACGGGGTGAACTCTCACACCACACCACACAGTTCGGGGGATACCCAAGCCTTGTCTCCCGCTCCTATACACCGTCTCGTAACGGGACGGTTCCAAGTCTCTTTTCTCTACCGGGTCTTAAGAGTTGGAACTCCTCGAGGTCTACTCAACACACAAATTCTCCTTTGACCGAAAAGCCAAAGGAGTCACAACAAATTGGTGAACTGTTGACCCGTGAATTTGGGGGAATTGTTGGTCTGGTTAAAAGTCGAAAGTCGCGAGAGTTGTTGCATGACTGAGTAATTGTCATTCAAAGTGTGAGAGCGCTGAAAGCTGAAAATTGGTCTGGTTGTTAAGGGGGTTTAAGTGCCCAGTTGTCAAGTGGTTAAACAACACTGAGGAAACCGAAAAGCCAGTTTCCTCTTAAACACACAACTCATCTGGAGCTCCTCAAGGTTGAGAATTCTGGGCCATCTCTTTTCTCTGAACCTTGGCAGGGCAATGCTCTGCCACATATCCTCGCCCTCTGTTCCGAACCCATAGGGGGCTTGACACACCACACCACACTCTCAAGTGGGGCACCTCTGTGCCAGCTGACCGCTGCGTGGGCCCACTTTTTCTTTCGGGTGTGTTTCCACGCACGCCCTACCCTGCATCCTACTGGGGTTCTGCACTTCCTGCATGTCTTAAGATTAACAGCAACCACGTCACCTTGACCATCAGGTCTACCTTTATTTTTGTTGTTACCCATGGTAACCAAAACATTTACCAGTGCGTTGCACTTTTCCTCATTGTTAGAAACATCAACACCTTTATCAGAACTCGTTTCACCAGTGTTCTGCAAGGCAGTTTCTGGAGGGGAATCGCACAGTGGAGTGGTTGTCTGCCATGGCAACGTCACTATCTACAAACTCCACTGGCACATGATCCTCCTCCAGCAATTGCCGATGCCAACCCTTTACTTTTTAGCTCTCTGAAACCTCTCCCAAATACCACTTTTACCGGAAGTACCCCAGCAGCATACCCAAGTGCAACTTTTAACAAGAGTAACAAACTCAGGAATAAGTCATTCCTTTCGTGTTTTTATTTGGCCTGTACTGCCTGCCATCCAGTGCTCCACCTAGTGGCAGTCCGCAGTACCAGACCATCAGACTGTGGAAAAGACGCACGGGTATCACATGGCTGTACGTCCCTGCATTCAAGCAACTCCCTGAGTGTTATGGTTATAAACCTGGCCTTTTATTCAAACCCCAAGTCCGACCTGGAGACTTCCATGACACTGGGAATGCAGAGAGACTCACATTATGCGATTTGAGAAGTTGCACCGCTTAACAGAAGCACAGCCTGTTGGTTTACCAGAGCGCTGCCAGATGCTGGACTTATAACCACCATCTCAGGCTCAGCAACAGTGACCTGCTCCAGAACATTACCAGTGACATCACATTGACACTCCATATCAGCATTACTTTTGGGAGTCATTGGCCCACTCTCTGCTGTGTGTTCGCCCTTGTCTGGTCCTCTCTCTTGGGGGTTAACCTCTGCACCAGCCATCACACTTTCAGTTACAGGCTGTTTTACAGTTCCCCTGCTGGCACAGCAGAGACAGTATCCACCACACCTTTAGCCCCAGATATTCCATCTAGCATTGCACTTATTTTCCTGGCCAACTCATTGTAACAAGCATTGCTCTGTAGCAGTAAATCTGTCCAATGAGGTCTGGACAGACAAAGAGGCTCCACAGCATCTGCAACCCTGCACTTGTCAGTATCACCCTTCTCAATAACATTATCGTAAACATTATCAGCATGGTAATAAACAAATTTCTCCTGAATATTCCTGTCTTCCACGGTTGCTACTGTCCACCTGGCCACATCCTCCCAATCCACCGCATATGTGCCCCCCCTCATTGGCACTCCCCAGCACCAAACCATCTAAACAAGGGGACACATGCAAGCAGACAGGCTTAGCTGCAGACTCTTTACACAAATCATTAGGAACCATGTCAGATTTTGGCAATACAGTTTGTAATACAACAGGTTGCAATACACCTCATCCAACTCCTTGCTCGGGTGGCGTTTCATAAACCTCACACATCTTTGCATAATCCGCAAGTTGCATTAACTGATTGTATACTGGCACATTTTCAGTACTAGCAGATTGCACTAATACATTCCCAGTAAAAGGTGCAGTTCCACCAGAGTGACATTGCAGTTGTCCAGAGCAACCTCCGGCTCCAATACATGAAGTTTCCTGGAGATTTCCAGGGGCAACTGTGCTGGCTTACTACCCGTTGCTATGGGCAACGGCCTGTCTTTCACCGCAGCATTACCATAACCTGGGGATTTCCCAACATCAGTACATTCAGCATTATAAACCTTGACAGTATTCATACCTTTTATGGGCTGTCTCAGCCCACTACAAACTTGGACCTTACAGACATTAAACACAGCATTATTTCCCTCTTGAGAAGCATGCATCGGTGCACATTTGACTTTAACCCCTGCCTCCCCACTATACAGAGTACTGCACAGGGAAAAGTCACTCTCAAGAGCATATTTAGTGGTCCCCCCTAACTATGGTCATTCTCATATCACCGTGGACAGTCTCATAACCTCATACGTTTTTTGCAGCATGAAATCAGCGGTTCCAGCCAACATTTCATTAACCACTTCAATACTATGCACTTAGAACACTTTACTACCAGACCAATTTTCAGCTTTCAGTGCTGTTGCATTTTAAATGACAATTGCGCGGTCGTGCGACGCTGTACCCAAACAAAGTTTTTATCATTTTGTTCCCACAAATAGAGCTTTCTTTTGGTGGTATTTGATCACCCCTGCGGTTTTTATTTTTTGCGCTACAAATAAAAAAAGACCGAAAATTTTGAAAAAAAAAAAATTCTCTATTTTTGTCACAAAACTTTGTAAATAAGTAAATTTTCTCCATCACTGGTGGGCACTGATGAGGCTACACTGACGGGCACTGATGAGGCGGCACTGATGAGGTGGCACTGATGAGGTGGCACTTATATGCAGCGATGATGAGCACTGTTAGGCGGCACTGATCAGCAGCACTGACGGGTACTGAGAGGTGGCACTGATATACAGCACTGATGGGCACTGACGGACACTGCTAAGCGGCACTGATGGGCACTAATAGACAGCACTGATTGGCACTCATAGGCGGCACTGGGCACTGATAGGCGGCACTGATGGACACTGATAGGTGGACACTGGTAGGTGGCAATGGTGGGCACTGATATGTGGCACTGGTGGGCACTGATAGGGGCACTGATAGGGGCACTGGTGGGCATATACATTGATAGGGGGCTCATTCCCTGGTGGTCTAGGGTGGCATCTGAAGGTGGCACTGAGTGAAGGTGGCACTGAGCAGTATGTCACTTACCTGGTGGTCTAGGGGGGTCTCCCTGGTCGTCCAGATCAGCTCCCTGGTGGTCCCTGGTCGGCTCCCTGGAGGTCCTGGGTAGGCACACCCCTGGTGGTCCCTGGGCAGGCTCCCTGGTGGTCTGGGTGGCGATCCGAGGGAGGGCTGTGCTGATAAATCATCAGCACAAACCCTCCCTGTCAGGGATGCAGCTGATCGGCTCTCCCCTCATCAGGTCTGCAGACCTGAGTACAGGAAAGCCGATAAACGGCTTTCCTGTATTACACTGTGACCAGCCGTGATTGGTCACGGCTGGTCACATGGTAAAATGCTTCGGATCGAAGCACTTTACCGAGATCGGCATTGCGGGGGGTCAGACTGACCTCCCACACCACCGATTGCTGCGATGCGCGCCCCCCCGGGCGCGCGGCGGCTTGTTATCCTGAGGATAACTGAGGATAACAGGATAACTGAGCCACTTCCCGGCCGTCATTTTGCATACGGCGGTCGGGAAGTGGTTAAAGACAGTCTTAACCATCGCAGTAGAAGGGGTCACCATCTTCAATTGAGTACGCTGTCTCGTGAAGCAGTCCTCTATCACACTTTTACTGACCAACTCTCCCTGGTGGCCACAGGCACTTCCCCACTGTTGCTAGGGGCGACTGCAAACATATTTGCGCAGGAATCTAGGCCTGCAGACAAAAAATTTTCCTCCGTTACATTGACTCTTGGTGTACCCCACAGCCAGGGACAAGACAAACAATCATGTCCCAATGTATCACATTCCAGGCATGGTATCTGGAGACTTCCTCTGGTTGCTAAGGGAGATGGCATCCTCTCAGCTGTTCTTTGCTGGCTCTCCCAAACAACTTGGCTTTTCTTTCCGGGACGCTGTGTTACTTTATGCTTGCCATAATCCTCTGTAGGTAATACCTTTGGCTTGCGATTCCTGGGACTGACATCACCGGCATTGCTAGGGGCAACCGCACTCCTCTCAAGCTGTTGCTCATTCCTTCTGGAATTTTTCCAGCATTCTTTATCCAAGATTGCGGCTTTATAGCTGTCATAGTCACCTTTGTTAGCAATCATCCCGCTGTAAACTTTTCTGTATTCTTCAGTACTAAGCGGCTGTACCAATTCAGTCCAGCAGTTTCTAGGCCAATTTTACGGTCCTCCAGATAGCCCACAATGGCATCCTTGGGTGACATAGAACTACAGAAGTCTGTGACCCAAATTACTTCTTTGTTGTCATGGGCAGCCACTTTCGGCAGTGCAGTCTTTGCACTACCGCTGTTAGGGGCAACAGCATGCATCTTGATAGCTGGTCTCCTTGCACCAGCGTTGCTAGGGGCAACAGCATGTGCTTCCCCTTTATGTGACGCAAAGAACAGTCTGCAATACTCCCTGGCAGGCTCACACTTTTGCTTCATCCTCACAGACAGTCCACGACACGTTTGTGCTGTCCAACCAAAACAAAATGGAACACTGTATTTTAAGGCTGGTTCCTTTTTCACTTGCAGGTTTTCCTCACCTGCACACTGATCATGCAGTCTCCTGCAGCAAACACGGTTCACTAAATCAGCTGAACTCACTTTTTTCAGGGATCCAGATTGTATCCAATAGCACTCCAGCGAAAATGCTGTTTGCCTGGCTATACTTCCGCACACAGCCAATGTGACACAAACTCACTGTGAAGCAGGGACCTAGATTTTACTGTCTTGTGCCCCCATTCTCCACCACGTGTGACATGGGGGTCTTTAGCTGTTGTGGTAGGTGCGTTTGGAGTGAGTTTATGACAGCCAGGATTTCTGTTTGAGGGCATGGTAGCCCATGTTTATTAAAAGAAAAGTTCAAAGAAAACAGAAATCACAGGGTTTTCCCGCACAGCAAGTTCCACCATCACTGTAAAAAAGCAAACCTTCAGCCTCCTGGCTCATTAATGTTCAGTAGCCCTCCTGGCTGACAAAGTGATTGGCCACTGTGTGATCGTGGGTCATCTCTGCCTCCTTGCAGGTGTGGTCGACCAGGCTGCGTCCTGCAGCCTTTAGACCACTGGAGACCCCTGTCTCTCTCTCTGTCTGGAGGTGTCTCCTAATGTGTGACCCTGAAGCCTGATCCT
This sequence comes from Glandirana rugosa, assembly GCA_018402905.1. NCBI lineage: Eukaryota > Metazoa > Chordata > Amphibia > Anura > Ranidae > Glandirana > Glandirana rugosa. Next base: position 1,044,951 of record BLSH010011003.1, read on the forward strand.
GACTGCTCCTATCAGTCCCCCACCCAGCTGATCAATCAGTGTCCTGGGTAAAACAAAATCCTGGACCCAGGACTGGGGATCTCAACCCATCCGGATCTCTAAGAGGTCTCCAGGGGTCCAGATCCAGAAACTGACTTTTAACAACACTGAGGAAACTGAAAAGCAAGTTTCCTCTTAAACACACAACGCATCTGGAGCCCCTCAACCTGCCAGGTTGAGAATTCTGGGCCATCTCTCTTCTCTAAAACCTGGCAGGGCAACGCTCTCCCACTATATATATATAGATTCATGCATTCTCTAAGAATTTGATATCCATGTAAGTATTCAGGTTCGCAGAGAGTTATGCACCAATCAACTATGACAGTGTTTAACCACTTCCGTACCGCCGGACGTCATATGACGTCCTTGGGTTTGAGTGGTGATATCTGAATGGTGCCTGCTTTCCGGTCATCTCCGCCGCTTACCGGACCCGCCGGCAGCGGCGGAGATTGTCCGATGCTTTCCCCCCAGTGGCTGAAGCCGCTCACTCGGCTCCATAACACGGCCGGCTGAAATGACGTCAGAAATGACGTCTGCCCAACGGTCTTAAAGGGCCCGATTTTTTTTTTTTCTTCTGTCACTTTTTTCAGAGTTTTTTTTTTTTTTTTGCATTTTAGTGTAAATGTGAGATCTGAGGACTTTTTGACCCCGGATCTCATATTTAAGAGGACCTGTCATGCTTTTTTCTATTACAAGGAATGTTTACATTTCTTGTAATAGGAATAAAAGTGATCAAATTGTTTTATTTAAAGAACAGTGTAAAAAGAAAAAGTAAAAAGCAAAATAAATAATTAAAAAAAAAAAAATTTAAAGCGCTCCGTCCCGCCGAGCTCGCGCGCAGAAGCGAACGCATACGTAAGTCCCGCCTACATATGAAAACGGTGTTCAAACCACACATGTGAGGTATCGCCGCGATCGTTAGAGCAAGAGCAACAATTCTAGCTCTAGGTCTCCTCTGTAACGCAAAACTGCTAACCTGTAGAATTTTTTAAATGTCGCCAATGGAGATTTTTAATTTGCAAAGTTTATCACCGTTCCGCAAGCGGACGCAATTTTGAAGCATGACATGTTGGGTATCATTTTACTCGGCGTAACATTATCTTTCACAATATGGAAAAAAATTGGCCTAACTTTACTGTTTTCTTATTTTTTAACTAAAAAAACTGAATTTATTCAAAAAAAAGCACGCTTGTAAGACCGCTGCGCAAATACGGTGTGACATAAATTTTTTCAATGACCGCCATTTTATTCTCTAGGGTGTTAGGAAAAAAAATATATAATGTTTGGGGGTTCTAAGTAATTTTATAGCAAAAAAAACTGTTTTTAACTGGTAAGCACCGAACTCAAGAAACAGGCTTGGTATTGAAGTGGTTAAAGAATGCATGGAGAAATCTTATTTCAGTTGTATGATTGTATAATTGTGTGCAGCCTGGTATCTACAGACCTTGTTGCAGTTTACAAGCTGCATTTTTTTATAATTGGCATAGCCTGTCATCTAATCCAGAAGGACATGTAATTATGATGATTACTATAACTGCCCAAATGAGAAGTACTTATTAATTAAATAAACTATAAAATATTTTCCCAGAGGCAAGTTCATTGCTGTAGATTTGCCACACAGAATTGAGAATGTTGATCAACCAAATTATCTGTTCATCTTTTGGAAAGCTTTCCTGCCTTACCAACTGTTTAAGCAACTACTGCTAACCTTCAACTAATCATGTCTATCTATACACCCAATTGCCATCTGACCTACATCTTCAATAACCTGCAGCCGATGATGAAGGCAGTTATTTGTGTAACCCTCATGGTCTTGTAATCTTCTGTTTGAAATAAACCTGTACTGACTGGTGCTAGTAGAGGTAAAAATCAAACCCCAATAGCCAATGGCAATACAAACCATGTAAATGCTTACTGTTAGAAGACCCTTGGTTCTGAAGGAACTCAGTCCAGTCCCTGCACTGCCCTGAAGTGGACTTATAATTGGGCAGCGTTATGAACAGAGATGAGCTGTCAGAAGATCACCCTTGGATCCTGCTGAAGGCAACCATGTAGCAGTGCTTCCCCATAAATCCATCAAGCTTGGTCATGTGATATTAAAAATGTGCATGATATGAATGGGTAAGCATTACTGCTGGTGCTCGGCAGCTTCTAATTTCACCTTTGCCATGGAGGATATTTGAAGGAGGATGAAGATGCTGGATATGGATCCCTGATATATAATGAAAAGAAGCCTTATAAAGCTAAATAGCTTGTTTTCATCAGTTCTCCACAAAACAGGGACCCCTGTCATGAGACAGAGATCACCCTATTTGAGACATTCATATGCATTTCAATTAAAAGGGGTGTCAAACATAAATTCCTAGAGTCCAAAGTGGTTATTTTGTGATTTCACAAATGACAACAGTAAAAAACACCAGGCAGCCAACCTGTTTCGAGGACTCAGCACTCCCCCCTTCATCGGGGCTCTAAAATAAACTAGATATCAGTTGGACTCAGAGCAAAGCTCCTGCAAAAATCTAATCTGGACAAGGAGGATAATCTTTAAAAAGGTGCCTGTGTCAGTGGCAGAGCAGCATGCTGACCACTGTGTCCTTTAGGGTGATTTAAATGTAAACAGCTGTTAGCATGCTGCTCTGCCACTGATACAGGCACCTTTTTAAGATATTAGAGATTATCCTCCTCGTTTGGATTGAATTTTTGCAAGAGCTTTGCTTTGGGTCCAACTGATATCTGTTTTAGAACACTGATAAAGGGGGGTGCTGAACCTCAAAACCTGTTGGCTGCCAGGTGTTTTATCCTTTTATCATTTGAAGAATCAATAAAATAGCACTTTTGCAAGAGTGCAAACTTTTGTTTGGTGCCCTCTTTGGTTGACATGCATATAGGGGGAATTTCTAATAGTACTTATTATCGTGGAGTGCTCTGCCTGTTTTCAGTAAGGTAGTTAACTGTTTGGGCAGCTGGGCATCAATAGGGGCCCCCACCATGCTAGGGTGCAGTAAAGGGGATCCTGTAGAGAGCCTAGTCTTGTAGTGAGTTGCGCAATGCAGCAGGGGGAAGGGCAGTCAGTACCAGGTTACCAAATAGGCAGAGTAGACACTGGCCTAAAGGCCCCATGCTGTTTAAAAAATCAACTCAAAGAAACAAAAACTTTACATTAAAGACTCTATAGAGAAAATACTATATTAATGTAAAGCACCCAATAAAAACCTAAAGTACATAAGCCATAGACATCAAGTTCACATTACAGTTTGTCTCTTAAAAAACTCATCTTCTTTCAGCTGTCAGTTTAAAAAAAAAAAAAAGGTTAAATCTATGTACATTTAACATTCAGTAGTGATTGTCATCGCCATCTTGCGGCCGATGTGCACACTACTTCAATGTTATCCCACTAGAACATGCACATGAGAAACCTCCAGAAACTTGGGAGGGGGGTCCCAAGGTTTTGACTGCCTAGGGTAGGGTTGCCACATCATCCCTTTAATCCAGGACACATGAATTACACAGGTTCTGAGGCTAATTTAATGCAGATAAGGCACCAAGTGAGCTTAATTACCACCTTAATCAGCCACAGAACCTGTGTAATTCATATGTGTCCTGGATTCAAGGGATGATGTGGCAACCCTAGCCTAGGGGCCTCCACAAGAGTTTAATCCATCATTGATGGTAGTGGTTCAATTTCAGAGCTATAAATGCTGTTTGCATAATTGTAAGGGGGCTTGGTATACTCTTGAAGATTTAAGCACTTCTGAGGACCTACCTGAGGACTCTCAGGGTGGATTTACACTTGTCTGTCTGCATGCAGCATGCATGGTAATACACATATGAAGATGTGAATGGGACCATACAGTTTCCCTTTGTTTTTCACGCTAAACTGCAGTGCATAGATGTGAACCAACCACATAGAGAACAATAGGATTTCTAGTCGGCATGCGTTTTCAAGCAGCACTTTTGCTGCATCAAATCGGACAAGCATGAATAGGCCCTCAAACTAACAGTTTATAGCTTTTATAGTCAATGCAGGCTGCTATATATCAAATGATTCTAAAGTTGATCTTTCACCTGCAAAACTAACATATTTAAATTTCTTTGCTTCTCTGAGATCTTTGCTGAACTTTGAAGAACTCAGAAAATTGAGAACAAACAAGAATTCAGGGATTGCTGTAAAAGTACAATTATCCCTTAACCTAAAGCTGTCCATATACTTTACAATTTGAAGTGGTAGTAAGGACCCCTTTTTCACTTTTACCTCCAGGTAAGCCAATAATTAGGCATGGTGCACATTTAAGAGATAGATTTACTTTTGTAGCAGCTATTGATGTCACTAGCACTTGTGCAATGCACTCTGAATGACGTGAACCCAAAAAGAAGACCAGGTCAAGATGGAAGCCCTATCAGTGTGCTCCTGGAGGAAACCGCTATACAGGTAAGTCTGTCATAATGTGCTAATATCTGCTGCATATTAGCACATTATGACAGCCGCCTGCGGGGTGACTATTCTTCCCTTTTTTCTTTTAAAAGAGACCTTACTAATGATTTAATTGTACGATTTCTGCACAATACGCTTTAGTATAACTAAATCACTAAACTATTGTTTTAATCCATTTGGTTTGTACTAACTTAGGCAGGCCCTTTAGCTACATAGTTGATAGTAAATCCCCGTATACACGGTGCAACGGCTGTGCAACAACGGTTGTACAACCATCTTGTTGTACGATCATCGTGAGTAATGGTTCCCCCCTCAGTAAGGCTTGGTGGTGGTTACCTCATCCCAATATGATTAGATACCAGGAAACAAATATAGGGTACCGAATTCCATCTTTGGACAACGGAACAACCTACTTTGAAATCTTTCTTCGCAGCATATGCGGATGCACACCTGGTGGACAGTATGATTATTTATAGAGATTTTATGTGATATTTCTGACACTTGTTTACATACCTGTCCCCCACTTGGGTGACAAGACCGTTTTAATATTCTAAGAAGAAATAAACTGTTATATTTTAACTGTTGTGGTATAGTTACCTATTTAAAGTCCCGCCTAGGGGGTATATTTGTTTCCTGGTTGTACGATCATC
>BLSH010011003.1:1060905-1072932 GCA_018402905.1 Glandirana rugosa
GAAACTTGAGATCCTATTGTTGTTGTTCCTTCATATAAAGAGATATAAGTTATTTGGGAGGTCGTCTCGAATTAGTTTATAGACTACCAGTTGTCTTATTACACCGTTTTATTCTACATCTATTCATGTTACGCATTTCTATCACATTTCCTGAGGTAATAGCATTGTTAAATTTACTTAATGAGAGTCTATATAACTATGATGAGTCACCTCGAACTCGTTTTAATCGAAATATTACCAAGTTGACATCTTGTTGTGTTCGTAGAAATTGGTGAAGTCGGGGCCTTCCTAAAGGTCGAAATCCTGGCCTCGGGAAAAACGCTCAATGTCGCACGACCGCGCAATTTTCAGTTAAAGCGACGCAGCGCCGAATCGCAAAAAGGGCTCCGGTCCTAAAGCTGGAAATCCTTCCGGGGCTGAAGTGGTTAAAGATGCTTGTGTTGTTCTACAGTTGAACCATTATAAAGCTAATTTTGCTCAAGCTCCACTGAGTAGTATCAATATATCTGAGAGTAATTCATTTAAATTGTTACGATAATGGAGTCCTTTACACTATCTTTACGCATTGTACTTATCTACATCTTATTTTGCCACATTATTCTGTTGACCATCAGATATTTGATTAAGCTCTGCTGGAGGGTTTATTGAATATAGAGAAATATACTTCCTTGTTGTTGTTATCCTAGAGTTCAAAGGAGTGGTGAATATACTTGTTCATTTATCATTTCATCAATAATATCAAAAGTGTGAATCAGAACTGTCAAGTTGATATTCCTTGTTGTCAAGTAAGTCATCTACTGTTGCTTTAAGTGACGAATCAATCTTTGAGAGCGATAGCTTTAGCTCTTATAAGTAAATTCTTTAAAACTGAATACTGGTGTGGATTCTATTTCTCTTAAAGTGTTAAGACTTTATACTTCTGCATAAAAAAATGGTGAACCCAGAGTCTCAGGGGTGATGGAGGACTCTTGAAGTGGGGAGGACCAAGGGGGAATTGATCTCTCATGCGACCCTCAAGAAGGCAGCGCTACATGAGCATGCGTAGTCTTGGTCTATGTTTTTTTTGTATGAGAAACGGAACGAAAATCGGATGTGTCGTTGTCGCACGACAAAAATCTACTAGTCTGCATATCCAGCTTTTGTCTGACAAAAAATGTCAATTGGCTGCCAAAAGGAGCATACTAATAAGAATGAGTGCCCCGACAGCAAGCAGTTTGCTATGGGGCAGCCAAGCCGCTGCTCTATGTGTAAGAATTTCGGAAGACAAGCTGTCGAGTGACAATTCCCGTCCGAAATTACAGGCCTTTAGACTGGGTGACCACCAAGGTTGTTACCCTATTGCAGGAAGGGGAAAGATAAAGGCCCCTTTAAAAATAAAAAACAAACCTACTGTGTTAAAATTGGTGACAGACTGCATCATGTATGTTATTTTTCTTTTGCCTATAGTTAGAGTATGCTATTATATCGAGTTGCTTTCACTACAGTGAACTTTTGTAGACTTATAGGGTTTCTTATATGTTAAAATGTTTATTTTATTCATTTACTTATTTATTTTTACAGGTAGTAGCAGATAGTATTGTATGTCTAAAATATATATGCCATCAGCTTGGTTACTGCTAAAGTGTTTGAGTTTTATAGGAGAAAGAATTAGGGGATTGATATTGGCAAAATTAATTTTGCCATGAATTGACTGATTTTGCTGCTGGCAAGCTTTTCCTAAGCGGAGACTCTCAAGTTCGTTCATAAAGCTGCTGGGTGAAATAAAAAAAAAAAAATGAACAAAAAAAGTACATCTTTTACTGAGAGGGTGTATTTAGGGTGGTTTAAGTTATTGATTTTAGTTTTTTTGTTCATTTGATTATTATTTGTGTACTGTCTCTTTTTACCTTTTTTTAATGTCTGTTTTTTTTTTTCTTTTTTAAAAATAAATAAAATAAAATGAGGCAGATTAGGTCAGGGATTGATGAAAGCGCTTTTGCAACCTTCATGAGCCATTTAATGCGCCCTAACAAAAATCACCTTTATGTAGTCTTTTCCACAAACTCCAATTTTTTACTTTGAACGTTGTCCCTACCTATACACGTCTTGAAATATATGGCAACCTGTTTTTAGTGCTACCACTGTTGCACGTACTATAGATATCCCGTACTAAACACACTGTTATGAACCAGTTATACCTATGCATTATTGAAGTATGTTTGTCAGACCGCAATTATCCCTACTATATTATGTAGTGCCAATAACTGTATGTCTGGGAGCAGGGTTGCCAACCGCCAGTAAATTTACTGACAGTTTGTAAAAATCAGTGATTTTTACAACTGTCTATAAATATCAGGGTCTGATAATTTGTCATGCTGTGCTGACTTTTTAAGTGTAAATCAGGCAAACTACTTGATATGGGTATTGTCAGTGTTTCCATGTTGTGTTTAAATATCAATTGTCTTCGTTTTTAATAGGAGTTCTATTATTTTTCAAGTTGCCAGTAAAAAATGTGCTCCGCCAGTAAATTTTCTATGTTTTGCTAGTAAAAAACGCTGCTGGAGGTTGGCAACACTGTCTGGGAGTACCTCTGAGGCTTCCATGGTTTATGTACCTCTTTTACTTTTACAATAAATGTCTGTTGAATTCAAAAAAGGTCTTGATTTTCATCAAAAATGCAAACCCTTATTTTGTTCATCCCTATAAAAGAGGAAAAAAAATTGTGTGCCTGTTGTCACAATATTTTATTTCTCTCTCTCTCTCTCTCTCTCTCTGTACAGTTGTGTACACAGAAATTAGCAAGTTAATTACCCTCAACCTAAAATTGGTTTTAATTTGGCTTACTTTTTCCATTGAGTTTGACATGGCTGCACTCTGTGAAATAAATCTGCAATGACCACATTATGTCTACTGACAGCCCCACCTACTTGAAGTTTATGTCCAACAAGATAACATTACTTTGGTTTTTACATTATAGCAATACATTTAATTTACATTATTAATTCCCTGAGACACATGAAACAACTTATGAAGAAATCAACTGAAGAATTAGATAAAGCCTTTTGTAGCCTTTATAAGTCTGAACCACATTGATTTTAAAACGATGCTTAACTTTGGTTTAAAAATATATACGGTATATTCTATTCAATAATGTACTCTGAAAGTAATATTAAAGTCTCGTTTTTTTTTTTGTTTTTTTTAATAACAAACATGTTATACTTACCTGCAAAAAGTCACAAGCTTGTCATACTTACCATCTGGTAAGCAAGTTTTTCGTAAGGTGGAGGTGCACATGAGAGTGATTTGAATCACTGTGGTGAATTATCAGGACACTTCACTTGGACTAATAATTTAATTTATTTTAAGAGATACTGTTATATGAACTTGTAGAGACATTCCATTTGGATCATAATTCGATTTTATGAGGACGTTCACTTTTTCAGTCAACTTGTGTTCTCCAAGGGAATATATCCTTTGTGGACTTTACCCCATATATTGCACAGTTCACTGTATTGAGATATGAGGCAACTTCTCATGTTTTTAATTTAGCGCAGCTCTGTTCTTTTTCTTTTGCAATTTTGTGTACATCTCACAGTTGAGCTGCTTACACCTTATTTCAACATTATTGCTGTATTAACCTTTTAAATAAATGTTATACTTACCTGCTTTGTGCAGTGGTTTTGCACAGAGCAGCCCAGACCCTCCTCCTCTCGGGTCCCTCGCCAGCACTCCTGGCCCATCCCTCCTGCTGAGTGCCCCCACAGCAAGTAGGTTGCTATGGGGCAGCCGAGTCCCTGCTCTGTGTGTCCATTCACACACAAAGCCGCGGTTTGGCCCTGCCCCCTCTCTCTGGCTCACTGACTTTGATTGGCAGTAGCGGGAGCCAATGGCACCCGCTGCTGGGACTTAGCCTATCCGGAGGGAGAGTCCCGGACAGCCGAGATTCTCGTGCAACATCGCTGGATTGAGATGGGACGCAGGTAAGTATGAGGAAGGCTGCTCTACACAGAAGGTTTTTTTTATCTTAATGCATAGAATGCAAAAAATGCAAATAAGTACCTTCTCTTGCTCTCAGCCTCCTCCAAATCTCCAGATTCCTTTTTCTTGATGCTTTGATTTGACCTCCTTTTTGAAGGTGACTATGTTCGTACTCCATGGTCCCAAAGTATGTAGCAATTTACCCTCCCTCTATTGATTGCTCCTGAGATGGGCTAAGGTCTATGGACTGTATGATTTGTAGTGTGTGTAGAGATGGTGCACATTTAAGATTTGCCCCCCCTCTAGTGATGTAGTCAGTGGAGATAACTGCCAACTGTGGGTGGGGCCCAAGTGGAATGGGGTATGGGGACAGGTTGTCCTTGTACAACATCATGTAGAGCAGTATCCTGGAGATAAGAGTATTTTGACAGTTTGGAACATTGCAGGGTGCGGATGGAGAGTCCATGCCACCCCTGACCTTCAACTGCAGGTCTGCGGCTTAAAGTGGTTGTAAAGGCTGAAGTTTTTTACCTTCACGCATTCTGTACATGCATTTAAAAAAACATCAGTTTGCTGCTTTCCCCACAGCTCCTCTTTTATACTCACCTGAGCCCCCTCTCAATCCAGTGATGGAAACGGGAGCCTCGGCTGTCCTGGGTCTCTCTCTCCTCATTGGCTGAGACAGCCATTGGATCTCACCGCTGTCAATCACAGCCAGTGAGCCAATGAAGAAAGAGAGAAAGAGGAGGGCCAAGCCATGGCTCTATGTGTTTTATGGAGTGAGCATGCACCAGTTCCCCCATAACATCCTATTGAAGTGAATAGGAGCCATCTTAATGTACACTACTGAAGTCTCTCTGACTTCAGAAAAGGTTTCTGTACTACTTCAAGGTAAATTTTATCCGACTTGTGCCCATAGGATTCAATGGAAGTCGCCTCCAAGTCGGATCCCCCATCTATAGACCTTCTTGCTGGTGTGGGTAAGAGTGGTATGGTATTCTTTTCTTTTTTTCCCCTTCTTTTTGCCTAAATGATTATCTACCTAGCTCCTAAAAGCATCTGGGTGATATTTAAAATTAAACAAACAGACAATAAAGAGGAAGAGAAAGAGTTCAAGAAAAAAGAACTTGCTACTCCCTGGAAAGGACAAGGTCAGTGGATGCACTTTTTTCCTTATTGAAATTTTAAAGACTACATTATAATGATATTACTGACTATTGGTAAAACAGACACTGCCTATGAGGTATTAACTATTTGTGATTCAAAAAATGATTAGGGAGGGGAAGGAGGAAGAGAAAGAGAAAATTAACAAAAAAAACCCTCAGATAAAAAGGAGGATTGGTGGAAATGTCTGGCACTGGGAAGAGGAAAAAAAAAGAAGGGGGTTTTGATAACATCCACAAAGCCCAAGAAAAATACCTTTTTCAAAGGGGACACATATAGAACCAGGAAAGTTAATATCATAACATATCATGCCTCCCAAAAACTCTCAAACACAAAAAGCCAAAAAGCTATTTGTGGGCCCCAAAGAAGGAAATATCCCTAAAACACAAACCCCACAGAACACAGATATTAAGGAATATTTTCAGAAACCCCAACAGCAGACGGAGACCACTAATGTGAGAGTGGAGGACCAAGCAATAGCGCATGTGGAAAAAGAAATTCATTTAGATCAGGAAGCTGGAGGGGTGGTAGATGGAAATAAAATCCAAAAGGAACCCTGGAATATGGAAGCCTACATAAAAGCACTGCCGACTAGAGATGACAAGGACAAGATCATATCTCATCTTGAAACATGTTACAAAAAAGAAATACAGGAAGTAAAAGCCTCTCTGGAAAATGTTAAAGAAAGAACAAACAACATCAAAATAAGAGTAACAAAATTGGAAGAGCAAATAAGTCAATCAGAAGAAGAAAAACAAGAAATGACTCAATGTTTAAAAAAAGCCATAATAGAAATAGACGATCAAGAAAACAGAAGCAGAAGAAATAATATTAGAATTAGAAGCTTATCTGAGGCAACAGGGCCAAAGGACCTGATACCAACCCTCCAAGGCATCTTTAACACACTGTTACAACAACCCCCAACAGAAGATATATTATTAGACCGCACACACAGATCACCGGGGCCTGCGAACCATGATCCACAGAGGCCGAGAGGCGTTATATGTAGAGTACATTTCTTTCATATAAAAAAAAAAAATCATGCGGGCCGCACGGCAACAGAAAATAATTGACTTTGACGGTGCACAGATAAGCTTGTTACAGGATCTTTCCAGATATACTTTGGCCTTGCGAAAGGCGGTAAATCCATTGATTACAATGATGAGGGAAAGGAACATCTTATATAAATGGAAATTTCCGTTACAGATCCAAGTGTTTTACAAAGGAAAAAAAGTCGAATTTCAGGACATTGAAGACCTATCAAACTTCTTGAACCCTACAGCTTCCGGACGTTGAGCTACCACTCTGGCCACCAAGATACCTGGGATACTTGAACAATCGCTTTAATAGAAAACAACACTTGCAGATTTAACAATGCCGGGGGGCTTGGCGGGGGGGGGATGGGACTTGTAATAATTTTTCATAAATACAGAAAGATTTTTTTTCCAACATAAGTTGTCACTCCACATATTCAGATTATATGTACAACACACATAATGTACCTTACAATTTTTTTTTTGTTCCTTCCCTCACAAATAGGCCACCTTTCATATCTCACATATTCGGTCTTCATGCACATATTCACAATTCTTTTAGGTATATATAGGTTATTATACACATTTCACGTATTTGGTTTTCACATATATACATTCATATATGTCCCTTTGAATTTTTTTTTTCCATATTTCACACCTTTGGGTTCCACGTACAACATTCATATAAGTCCCTTTGAATAATTTTTTTTTTTCCTCACAAATAGGCTATTATTTAAATAGGGAGAGCTAGTAAACAGTACCTCCTTACCTACCCGATTTCCGAGATGCTATTGGAATCCAAAAGATAACAAATATATACGCACTCTACAAACAGTGATATGATAAAAAGCAATCCAGTCCAATGGGATAGCAGGAGAGCAGATACTAGATAATGTGTTTCCTAAATGGAGACGACATAGACTTGGTTGCTTAGCGATTGCAGTTGCGCTACTCTGGCGTCCCCCACTGGGAATAGTTAAATCATTAAATAAGGGGGGCTTGACTGGGGAGGAGACTAATTTTTCTTTTCGCCCCTCCCGTCCATCCCTTTTTCCTCTACAGAAGGCCTGCCTGGTCAACGATAGGTCATCCCGCACCCAATAGATAGGGATCCTATATTATAGGATAGACAGAAAGTCATTTAGTTACACAGCAACTAGCTTTGCTTACAGTGGGGCAAAAAAGTATTTAGTCAGCCACCAATTGTGCAAGTTCTCCCACTTAAAAAGATGAGAGAGACCTGTAATTTTCATCATAGGTACACTTCAACTATGAGAGACAGAATGAGCAAAAAAAATCCAGAAAATCACATCACACAACATGTCTTATTTTTAAAGAATTTATTTGTAAATTATGGTGGAAAATAACTATTTGGTCAATAACAAAAGTTCATCTCAATACTTTGTTATATACCCTTTGTTGACAATGGCAGAGGTCAAACATTTTCTGTAAGTCTCCACAGGTTTTTACACACTGTTGCTGGTAGTTTGGTCCATTCCTCCATGCAGACCTCCCCTAGAGCAGTGATGTTTTGGGGTTGTCGCTGGGCAACACGGATTTTCAACTCCCTCCAAAGATTTTTTGTGGGGTTGAGATCTGGAGACTGGCTAGGCCACTCCAGGACCTTGAAATGCTTTTTACGAAGCCACTCCTTCTTGCCCGGGCGGTGTGTTTGGGATCATTGTCATGCTGAAAGACCCAGTCATGTTTCATCTTCAATGCCCTTGCTGATGGAAGGAGGTTTTTACTCAAAATCTCATGATACAGCGCCCCATTCATTCTTTCCTTTACACGGATCAGTCGTCCTGGTCCCTTTGCAGAAAAACAGCCCAAAGCATGATGTTTCCACCCCCATGCTTCACAGTAGGTATGGTGTTGTTTAGATGCACCTCAGCATTCTTTCTCCTCCAAACACGACAAGTTGAGTTTTTACCAAAAAGTTCTATTTTGGTTTCATCTGACCATATGACATTCTCCCAATCCTCTTCTGGATCATCCAAATGCTCTCTAGCAAAATTCAGACGGGCCCGGACATGTACTGGCTTAAGCAGGGGGACATGTCTGGCACTGCAGGATTTGAGTTCCTGGTGGCGTAGTGTGTTACTGATGGTAGCCTTTGTTACTTTGGTCCCAGTAACCACGTTCCTTTGATCAATAAAATCTTAAAATTGCTCCAAAAATACGATAAAAAAGCCTTCTCATGGATGGGAAGGATTAACTTCATAAAAATGGATATACTTCCAAAATTACTGTATATGTTCAAGGCAATCATGGTTTACCCCCTGCTGCCATAATCCGTAAACTACGGTCGGCGGTAGGGGGATTTATCTGGGAACATAGACCTTCCCGTATTAAATGAGACATACTTGTCAGATCTAAGCTTACAGTGGCCTTGGCCCTGCTGGATTTCACAAAATGCATACAAGCTGTACATTTAATGAGGATGGTGGATTGGTTCCAAGGGACTAAATATAAGCTATGGGTCGGACTAGAAGAGGACATTATGGGTATGAAATTAAAATCTATATCCTGGGTTAGTCGCCCCAAAACAACAAATATACCATATTTGACTCTATCTTCTCTAAAAGTATGGTACACATTTATAAAGAAAGGTATCCCTTCAACTAGGATCGGGCCCATGACACCATTATTCTCTAACAATTGGTAGCCTATATTCGCTCTTTAGAACATCATTCCGAATTAGCAAGAACACCTACAGAATTAGAAAAAATCCTATTACAGACAGATAAGCCAGCTCATATATTGTCAAAGACATATAAAGAACTGCTCCCCAAGGACTTGGACAGAGAAGTAATAAATCTAGGCAAATGGGAAAAAGAGATTGGGAAGACAATATCTATATCACAGTGGGAAAAGGTGCTGAATTTGACACATAAATTGTCTCCTTCAGTTAAACATCAGGAAAGGAATTATAAAATAATATCAAGATGGTACAGGTGTCCAGCAGACGTGCATAAGATAAGGGAGGGTGTCTCAGAGAAATGCTGACGATGTAAAGGGGCGGAAGGGACTATGGTATATATGGTATATCTGGTATTATTGCCCAGAGGTTCTCCAACTCTGGACAAAGGTATTTGAAATATATAGAGAAATGTCTAAATGTACATTACAACCGGATATACTTATAGCGATATTATCAATAATCCCTGGTTCGTTGAAGGCCATCAAAAATGATATTTCCTACGACATATGTTAACAGCAACAAAAACAATCATTGCTCGTTCATGGAAAAAGGAAACGGCTCCTTCTATAACAGAATGGGTGTGCGAGATGGGCGGTATGCGTCTGATGGAGGAAATGACCTATACTGAGGTACTAACTAACAAACAGTTTAGTACTATATGGGAAAAATTGGATAAATAATATACCTCGGGATCATTATTGAAATATTTATAAAATTTACTTTTTTTTCCTCTCTTTCTTTTTTCCTTTTTCCACTTTTTTTTCTTTTTCTTTCCTATCCGAACCTGTTTGATTGATAGATAGATTGGGTGTGGGGGGACTAGGACTTTAGTTCTGATGCATCCCCAATTTTAAAGGGCTATACACAGGAAAGGAGCCTAAATCAGAAACAATGACGCAAGATGGAAGATGGGAAGGGCAAGCCACATAAGATAGTGTAAGATAGTCTCAACATTAGGATAGAAGTGGTTATTATTGGCTATTGAAAAATCTTGAAAATATATTTAACAGACATAAAATTGTATTTCCAACAATGATATTTTATATTGATTTCCCTGTGTGTATGTTATTACTATTTATTGAAAAACTAATAAACAAAGATTGAAACAATAAATACAAGCTGGCTTGCACTGTTTGCAGCAGACTGAGAGGATGAGCTCACAGTGCCTCTGACTTCTTGTCAGAGGCACTGAGCTCAATGGACAGCTTGGAGCTTTGGACCAATGGTAAAGTACCATTGGTCCGAGCTGTCCAATAAAAATGCTGCAGTGGAGGCTGTCCTCTCACTGCAGTGTCATAGAAGGGGACATGTGTCTAAAGACAAATTCTCCCTTCCAGCCCAGCCCTCTTAACTACAAGGAAAAAACAGGTTTATGTGCATAAGGTTTACCCATAATCCCATGTTTTTCTCACATAGTTAAGAGGGAGAATGAGAATCTGCTGCTGCTGAAAAGGTACTGTTTTAATCAAGCTAAATAATATATTATATTAATAATATATAGTAAATTACCTCAAAAGCAATATATACTAACTATTTGTAAATTACTTACTTTTGGTAATTAACCACTTGCCACCAAGGCCAATTCTGACACTTCTCTCCTACAGTATATGTAAAAATCATAATTTTTTTGCTAGAAAATTATTCAGAACCCCCCAAACATTATATACTGTATATTTTTTAGCAGACACCCTAGGGAATAAAATGGTGGTTGTTGCAACTTTTTATGTTACACAGTATTTGTGCAGCAATTTTTCAAATGCCTTTTTTTGGAAAAAAAAGGGTTTCATGAATAATAAAAAAACAAAACAAAACACTAACGTTAGCCTGATTTTTTTGCATAATGAGAAACATGATGTTACACCGAGTAAATAAAGATAGATAAATAGATACCTAACATGTCACGCTTAAAAACTGCGCAGACTCGTGGAATGGCACGAAACTTCAGTACTTAAAAATCTCAATAGGCGAAGCTTTAAAATTTTTTACAGGTTACATGCTTAGAGTTACAGAGGAGGTCTAGTGCTAGAATTATTGCTCTCGCTCTAACGTACAAGGCATATGTAATCTGTGTGTATCTGGCTCTGATACTAACCAGTGCCTCACCAGCCACTGACCTCACCGCACATCCCTGGAAGAGAGGCTTGAGATGCATATACACAGTAGCCTTTAAGTTCAGTTAGAACCTGGGTGGAACGCACACTGCTGGGGATAGCAGACGATACGAGAACACATGGGGTATCGAGCTGCATATGTTTTGGATGCCTTTTTATACCTACAAACATGTGAGTGCAATACACTAATGTTTTAAAATGAATAGAAAATAAAAACTGTATCCCACTATTAACTGCCTCCTTGTGGCTCAATTGCTGGAGCCGTTTTTATAGATCCTTGGTGTTGTAAAAGCAGATAGGAGTACGAATGGATGGAGTTTGGCATATTGATCCATTGGATCGATTGGAAGGCTTCATGCATTTTTATCCATGCCTGATGGCCACACTATATCTGGTGAGCGCAATCGAATTTCTCACTTTGGGTGGAGCACTGTGGTTTCTGAGTGTTTGGAGTGGAGATGCACTAATTGGACTGCATGGACTTTTCATAGATTTATATATAGATATTTATGCAGAGTATATTTTTATTATACTTATTCATCAACTCTTTAAAGCTATTTTTTGGATTGTGGTTTCTTATATATATTTGTATATACAGTATCTCACAAAAGTAAGTACACCCTCACATTTTTGTAAATATTTTATTCTATCTTTTCATGTGACAGCACTGAAGAAATGACACTTTGCTACAATGTAAAGTAGTGAGTGTACAGCTTGCATAACAGTGTAAATTTGCTTTCCCCTCAAAATAACTCAACACACAGCCATTAATGTCTAAACCGCTGACAACAAACTGCAAGCAGTTGCCTGCCTACTGCATCTTAGCTTTCTATAGAGAAATATCGCCACTCTCTGTTGCGGCACTTGGTCAGTGCAGCCAGGGCTTGTATCCTGGTGCACTGGAAATCAACCACACCCCCACTGTAGGTCAATGGCTAAAATCAGTATTATGCAGGTGGAGAAACCTACCTCTTCTTTGAGGAGACAGGAGGCCCGCTTCAAAAAAACATGGTTCTCCTAGACCCAATTCATTTTCTCTGATAAGTATAAAGAGCTC
>BLSH010011003.1:1097944-1120272 GCA_018402905.1 Glandirana rugosa
CTCGCTTGTGGCCCTGCAAGCCCAAGACTCCCAGACTTGCTTGAAACCCTTTTTCAGGCCCAAGCCGTGGATTGCAACGGGCTTGCAATAGGGCCTGGGGCTTGGGGTAACTTCAGTTACCCCTGGGCTTGAAAATCCGTGTTTTTACCGACATTGTTTCAGGACCGTTCACGATCTCCGGACGTTTTCCTTCATTTTACCCCCATTCTCATCCCGTTCACGGGATGTTTTTTTACCCCTATCCCTTTTATTTAATTTTAGTTTATTTGATCCTCTACTAAAATTTTTGTGCCTAAAAGTTCGGGTCCCCATTGACTTCAATGGGGTTCGGGGTCCGGGATAACGTTCGGGCAACGTTAGGTGCCGAACCCGGACTTTTTCCCAAAGTTCGTTCAGACCCTCAGAACCCGAACGTCCCGGTGTTCGCTCAACTCTACTTGTAATCTTTCCTCATAACTAAGATCCTTAATTAGCTTTGTTGCCCTTCTCTGGACCCTTTCCAGTACCAGCAGTACATATAGCGGGACTTTAAAGGCAGTACAATGAAATTGTAAAGGAATACATTTTATTACAGAAAAAAAGAGGAACATAAGGTTACAGACATATAATGAATCACATGTATTAATAAAATCATCAAGACCAAAGTTATTACATTCCAGAGTTGGTACATAAAAAAGGTGTGGTTCATGTGTAGAGATGAAGTCTTGATGGGTAAAGGCCCGACATGTTTCGGGATGGACTACCCTTCTTCAGGGGCCAGTTATTAACCCATGTACATATTCTGAAAGACATCATATCATTATACACTGGTATTACATGTGACAGGGTTAGGGGTATGGGAACAAGGTCATGGAGGGCAACTCACCCCACACCAGAGAGTTGAGGTCATACCGCATATCCAGAGCCACCTCTAAGAGGATATGGAAGAAACAGGATTCCCATGTGATATTATGAGAGCAGGGGACAAGGAGACTCCCACTGGTCACGCGTCACCCCAAGGGTTCCGGGTACCACAAGGGCCCCCTGCATACGGCGAAGCCGAAAAGCAGGAGAGGCCCTCTGTTGGATATGGACCACAGAGCCTGGGAACGGAACAGAGGAAAGAATGAAGAAAGGAGATCCAAAAAATTACAATTGGGCGATGCAACGGCGGGAGATGAGGGGGACTACCATTGGATCCACATAATCCCCATCGTGCATAGCCGTCCTGAAAAGTGGCCAACCATTGCACATGTCGTGCATGATGGTCAATTCAGGGCAAAGAATACATGTCCAATAAGATATTGAAAATAGTTTTTACCTGTGGGTGAGTGGGTGATAACGTGGTCCGAGCTGCTACAGAGGCGGTGGCTGCTGGATTTGTTGCCGCCGCCTCTTTATATCAAGGAATTTGGCGCCAAAAAAGTTCAGTCATGTGGCCCCTCTGCGCCCATGGATGACCTCACGGCGTCGGCGCATGGCTAATGACATCATGACGCACGCCGTCAAGTACATCCATGAGAAGCCAATAGTTTGCTATACGTTTGGTATATCACAATGGGAGTCAGCAGAAAAAGGTCATGCTCACTCCCCCCGGTGGGCAAATTAGAAAAGGCACACCAGGGACACCAACGGTCAGTGAGTCATCCATAAAAAGAGATAGCTAAGAATGATAAGTGAAAGGGGCCACAAAACAAAAGGAGAAACGAAAAAAAAAAGGGGGCACAAGGGCAGAAGGGAACCACACCCCAGTTATACCCAAAGGGCCCTTTTCACTTATCATTCTTAGCTATCTCTTTTTATGGATGACTCACTGACCGTTGGTGTCCCTGGTGTGCCTTTTCTAATTTGCCCACTGGGGGGAGTGAGCATGACCTTTTTCTGCTGACTCCCATTGTGATATACCAAACGTATAGCAAACTATTGGCTTCTCATGGATGTACTTGACGGCGTGCGTCATGACGTCATTAGCCATGTGCCGACGCCGTGAGGTCATCCATGGGTGCAGAAGGGCCACATGACTGAACTTTTTTGGCACCAAATTCCTTGATATAAAGAGGCGGCGGCAACAAATCCAGCAGCCACCGCCTCTGTAGCAGCTCGGACCACGTTATCACCCACTCACCCACAGGTAAAAACTTTTTTCAATATCTTATTGGACATGTATTCTTTGCCCTGAATTGACCATCATGCACAACATGTGCAATGGTTGGCCACTTTTCAGGACGGCTATGCACGATGGGGATTATGTGGATCCAATGGTAGTCCCCCTCATCTCCCGCCGTGGCATCGCCCAGTTGTCATTTTTTGGATCTCCTTTCATCATTCTTTCCTCTGTTCCATTCCCAGGCTCTGTGGTCCATATCCAACAGAGGGCCTCTCCTGCTTTTCGGCTTCGCCGTATGCAGGGGGCCCTTGTGGTACCCGGAACCCTTGGGGTGACGCGTGACCAGTGGGAGTCTCCTTGCCCCTGCTCTCCTAACATCACATGGGAATCCTGTTTCTTCCATATCCTCTTAGAGGTGGCTCTGGATATGCGGTATGACCTCAACTCTCTGGTGTGGGGTGAGTTGCCCTCCGTGACCTTGTTTCCATACCCCTAACCCTGTCACATGTAATACCAGTGTATAATGATATGATGTCTTTCAGAATATGTACATGGGTTAATAACTGGCCCCTGAAGAAGGGTAGTCCATCCCGAAACATGTCGGGCCTTTACCCATCAAGACTTCATCTCTACACATGAACCACACCTTTTTTATGTACCAACTCTGGAATGTAATAACTTTGGTCTTGATGATTTTATTAATACATGTGATTCATTATATGTCTGTAACCTTATGTTCCTATTTTTTTCTGTAATAAAATGTATTCCTTTACAATTTCATTGTACTGCCTTTAAAGTCCCGCTATATGTACTGGGGGAGTACCTTTTTGCTGCTACTTGAATGGGATGTTGGCAGACCTCTTTGATAAGGTTGGGGTTATTTCTAAAGCTTTCCAGTACCAGGACAGCCTTCCTGAGGACTGGTGCCCAGAACTGGACAGCATACTCCAGGTGCGGCCCCACCAGAGACTTGTATAGTGGGATAATTATTGATTTATCCCTGGAGTTGATACCTTTCTTGATGCATGCCAGCACTTTGTTAGCTTTGCTTGCAGCAGCTTGGCATTGCATGCCACTGCTGAGCCTGTTCTCTACTAGGACCCCTAGGTCTTTTTCCATCCTAGATTCCCCCAGAGGCTCTCCCCCTAGTGAGTAGTTTGCGTTCATGTTCTTGGTACCCAAATGCATTATTTTACATTTTTCTACATTAAACCTCATTTGCCACTTGTCTGCCCACCCCATTAATTTGTTCAGATTGCGTTGCAAGGTTTCCACATCCTGTGGAGAATTTATTGGCCTGCTTAGTTGGTATCATCCGCAAATATTGAGATTGAGCTGTTTTTCTCATCCTCCAGATCGTTTATGAATAAATTGAATAGGATTGGTCCCAGACAGAACCTTGGGGAACCCCACTTTCTACACCAGACCATTCCAAGTACTCCCTATTTATCACCACCCTTTGGACTCACCCCTGTAACCAGTTTTCAATCCAGGTACTTACTTACCCTTTGATCCATGTTGAGAGACCTTAGTTTGTACAGTAAACGTTTATGGGGAACTGTATCAAATGCTTTTGCAAAATCTAGATACACCACGTCTACAGGCCTTCCTTTATCTAGATGGCAGCTCGCCTCCTCACTCCTCATAGAAGGTTAATAGATTGGTTTGGCAAGAACGATTCTTCATGAAACCATGTTGATTACTGCTAATGATACCGTTCTCATTACAATCATTTTGTATATAATCCCTTATTATTCCCTCCAAGAGCTTGCAAATTATTGATGTTAAGCTAACTGGTCTGTAGTTCCCAGGGATATGTCTTGGCCCTTTTTTATATATTGGTGCTACGTTGGCTTTCCTCCAATCAGCTGGTATCATACCAGTCAGAAAACTGCTCTTAAAGATTAGGTACAATGGTCTGGCAATAACTTGGCTGAGTTCCTTAACCACTTCAGCCCCGGAAGGATTTCACACTTTAGGACCAGAGCACTTTTTGCGATTCGGTACTGCGTCGCTTTAACTGACAATTGCGCGGTCGTGCGACGTCGTACCCAAATGAAATTTGCGTCCTTTTTTCCCACAAATAGAGCTTTCTTTTGGTGGTATTTGATCCCCTCTGCGTCATTTCTGATCGCCGCTATAAACAAAAGAAGAGCGACAATTTTGCAAAAAAATGCACATTTCTTACTTTTTGCTAAAATACAAATCAAAAAAAAAAAAAAATAAAAAAACATTTTTTTTCAACGGTTTTGGCCGATTTGTATTCTTCCTCATATTTGTGATTAAAAAAAATCGCAATCGGCGTTTATTGATTGGTTTGCTCAAATGTGACCGCGTTTACGGATGATGAGAATTAATTTCTGGGGTTTTTATTTTTTTAACATTTTTTATTAGTAATGGCGGCGATCTGCGATTTTTAGCGGTACTGCGATATTGGGGCGGACATGTCGGACCATTTTGACACTTTTTTGGGACCATTGGCATTTATACAGCGATCAGTGCTGTGAAAATGCATTGATTACTGTGTAAATGTCATTGGCAGTGAAGGGGTTAACCTGGGGGGGGCGCTGTAAGGGTTAACTGTGTGTCCCTGGGCGTGTTCTAACTGTGGCAGGGGGAGGGGAGTGATCACATTTACAGGAAGGCTGTGATCACAGCCCTCCCCCCTCTCACAGAACGGAGATCCGTGTTTACTTATTTACTTATTAATTTGGGAATGCTAATTGGCACGTCAAAGTGGTTAATCCTATTTACGCTAGATTCCTATAGGGACTGGCATGTGTAAAACCCGCTGGAATAAACCAAAAAGTTTCCTCAAAGCGGCTGGACTTCCTTTATGTCCCTTTTATGTCACTTTTTGTATGTGAGGTTGCGGGATCTGCCGCAGACTCCACGGGTAGGATAATACCTCTGTGTAAAGATGTAGCATCCTCACACTAGTCGGCTCCGGTGATGTGTGTTCTAGTTTACAAAAACTTCTAGCTTTACAAAAAGATTTTGTTCTGTGTCACTATCTCAAAAGTCCCACAACCAGGGATCTTTTTTCAGTTTTTCCATTTATAGCACAAAAAATAAAAACCCCAATGGGGGTTAAATACCACCAAAAGAAAGCTCTATTTTGTGTAAAAAAAAAAGGACAACCTTTTCATACGAGTACAGTGTAGTATGACTAAATAATTGTCATTCAAAATGTGAGAGCACTGAAAGCTGAAAATTGGTCAGGTTAAGAAGGGGGTTTAAGTGCCCAGTGGTCAAGTGGTTAAATAAACCAGAAATCACCTTTATTTCATCTTCCCTATTTACTCCAATGCATTTTGCCAAAATGGCATTGTTTTACTGACACCTCCTTATTTCCCTATTCCATATGCCATGCTATATGTTTCTTATTCCATACGGCTTCATCCCATATACCATGCTGTACAGTCCCTATTCTGCACCGACTCTTTTTAGTAATAATCATTTGCATGTTTTCAGTCTTAGTGTATTTATTCTTTAACCAGTTGCCGACTGCCCACCGTGGCTTGACGGTGGCAACATGGCTCTCTTACGCAAACCGCTGTCATCTGACGGCGGCTGCAGGAGCGAGTATTGTGGACGCGCTCACACGCTAGTGGGGGAGCCAGTGAGCAGGTGGGGTGGACTCGATGTCTGTCAGCCACCCACGATCGCTCCCCCGCAGTGACAGAACGGGGATTCATGTATGTGAACAAGCGGATCCCCGTTCTGACAGGGGAGAAGGAGAGTGATCGTATGTTCCCTGTATATGGGAGCAGTGATCACTCTCCTCCCCCCAGTCAGCCCAGCCCCCACACAGTTAGTAACACATCCCAGGGAACACGCTTAACCCTGATCGCCCCCTAGTGTTAACCCCCTCCCTGCCAGTGATATTTACACAGTAATCAGTGCACTTTCATAGCACTGATCGCTGTATAAATGCCAATGGTCCCAAAAAAGTGTCCGATCTGTCCGCCGCAATATCGCAGTCCCGCTAAAAATTGCAGATCACCGCCATTACTAGTATATAAAATAAAAACCCCATAAATGAATTCTCATTGTAAACACGGCAACTTTTGCGCAAACCAATAAATATACGCCTATTACAATTTTTTTTTTTTACCAAAAATATGAGGAAGAATATATATCGGGATATATATTATAACAAAAAGTAAGATATATTGTTTTTTTTTTTTTCAAAATTGTTGCTCTTTGTTTGTTTATAGCGCAAAAAATAAAAACCGCTGAGGTGATCAACTACCACCAAAAGAAAGCTCTATTTGTGGGAAAAAAGACATCAATTTCATTTGGGTACAACTGCGTAATGGTCAGTTAAAGCGACGCAGTGCCGTATTGTAAAAAGTGCTCTGGTCAGGAAGAGGGTAATTAATTGATTTTTTAAGCTTGTAGAGGTTCTTCATGTGCTACATGATAAAAAGAACAGTCCATCCAAGAGGTTCTCAGGACCTGGATCTGAACAAAGACAACAGCAAACAAATACTCCTGCGCAATGGTACAATATTGGGTGGATAGTCACTTAGGAAATGGTAACCTTGGCCTTTCTGCCCTCCAGGATAGGGGACATCCCAGTAGTCACTAGATAGTAAAAAGAAAGAGGGTGCCCCAGCCTAGTGCATTATCCTAAGAGATTTTGTTAAAACCAAAGATAAAAACTACTTACAAACATGTGGGTAAAAGAACACCTGTCATAGTCGCCAATTGTGGCATTCGGTTCTGTTCAGACAGCAGTCTCCAGATGGTGAAAGGGAGGACGTCGGGTCAGCTAGCAGCAGCCCTGATGCAGGCGAGGCAAGTCCAGCGGAGGGGGTGGGGTGGGGCTCGGTGGAGATGGGAGCATTGAGAGAGGGGCAGCAGCTGCACCTCTTGGTGTACCTCCCGGCTGGCAGGGACACCAAGGAGCTGCTGGATGGCTCTGGCGGGGACTCCTAATCAATACTGCTGCAGAGGAGAGCCCTGATCAGATGGACGATGAGGTAAGAAGGAGGATGGATCCTCCGATCTACAGGTACATTTAGCTGTGGGGAGGGGGGGGTGGAGTGTGAGTAGTGAAGGAAGTAGCAAGAATAATGTAGGTCAGTGTAATGGTCAGATAGGTCAGTATAGTGATCAGGTAGGTCAGTATAGTTATCAGGTTGGTCAGTGTATTTGTCAGGTAGGTCAGTGTAGTGGTCAGATGGGTCAGCCCAGTGGTCAGGTAGGCCAGTGTATGTGTCAGGTAGGTCAGCGTAGTGGTCAGGTAGGTCAGTGTATATGTCAGATAGGTCAGTATAGTGATCAGGTAGGTCAGTGTATGTGTCAGGTAGATCAGTATAGTGATCGTGTAGGTCAGTGCATGTTGCAGGTAGGTCAGTTTGGTGGTCAGGTAAGTCAGTATATGTGTCAGGTAAGTGAGTGTATGTGTCAGGTAGGTGAGTGTATGTGTCAGGTAGGTGAGTGTATGTGTCAGGTACGTCAGTATAGTGATCAGGTAGATGAGTGTATGTGTCAGGTAGGTCAGTGTATGTGTCAGGTAGGTCAGTGTAGGGGTCAGGTAGGTCAGTGTAAGGGTCAGGTAGGTCAGTGTAATGGTCAGGTAGGTCAGTGTATTTGTCAGATAGGTTAGTATAGTGATCAGGTAGGTCAGTGTATGTGTCAGATAGGTCAATATAGTGGTCAGGTAGGTCAGTGTATGTGTCAGGTCAGTGCAGTGGTCAGGTAGGTCAGTGTAGGGGTCAGGTAGGTCAGTGTAATGTTATGGGTAATGGTCAGATAGGTCAGTGTAGGGGTCAGGTAGGTTAGTGTAGGGGGCAGGCAGGTCAGTGTAATGGTAAGGTAGGTCACATGTGTTACAAGCGCAGGTCAAATGGGATGGAGTCAGAAGTGCAGCCAGAGGGGTGGAGGGCAAAATTAGGTTTTTGGCCTAGGGTGTCAAAAATCCTTGCACCAGCCCTGCCCGGATGTCCTCCCTTTCGCCACCTGGAGACTACTGTCTGAACAGAATCGAATGCGATGATTAGTGGCTATAACAGGAATTTTTTCACCCACATGTTTGTGAGTAGTTTTTATTAGAGTTGAGCGGACACCTGGATGTTTGGGTTTGGCCGAACTTCGCGAAAAAGTTCGAGTTCGGCCCTGAACTGACCCCGAACCCCATTGAAGTCAATGGTGACCTGAACTTTTGGGCACTAAAATGGCTCTAAAAAAGTCCTGGAAAGAGCTAGAGGGCTGCAAAAGGAAGCAAAATGGGGGGTAAGAGTAGGACAAGTGCCCTGCAAACAAATGTGGATAGGGAAATAACTTAAAATCACATAATAAAAATAAAAACTGGAGGAGGAGGTGGATGTGGAGTAGGAGGTTGAGGAGGTGGTGATCGTGGCGGTGTAGGTGCTGGAAGTGGCGGTGGAGGAGGAGGTAGCCAACACTGTTTTTTGTTTGTTTGTTTTTTTTTCTAATTGGGGTAGCCCCCAAAATATTGAGACATATTAAAAAAAAAGGATACTTTCACTTAAGTATACCAATGGCTGTGTGAGGCCGGTATAAATGGCTATTCTGCACAAGGTACAGACAAGTCTTGTGGGATCCATGCCTGGTTCATTTTAATAAAGGTTAGCTTGTCCACGCTGGCTGCGGACAGGCAGCTACGCTTGTCTGTGATAACGCTCCCTGCCATGCTAAACACACGTTCAGACAATACACTGGCTGCAGGGCAGGCCAGCACCTTCAAGGCATAAAGGGCAAGCTCAGGCCATGTGCCCAATTTGGAGACCCAGAAGTTGAATGGGGCAGACCCATCAGTCAGTACGTGTAGGCGTGTGCACACATACTGTTCCACCATGTTGCTGAAATGCTGCCTCCTGCTAAGATGTTGCCTATCAGCTGGTGGCGCTGTTTGTTGTGGTGTGCTGCTGACAAAGCTTTTCCACATTTCAGCCATGCTAACCCTGCCTTTTGAGGTGCTGGCGGTGCCACAATTGCGTTGGTGACCTCTACCTCCTCCTCTGCCTTCGCCTTGTGCTTCCACTGAGCCACCGGTGTCATTTGGGAATGCCCTCAGCAGCGCGTCTACCAGCGTGAACTTGTAGTCAGACATCTTCCAATCATGCTCCAGTGAGGGAATTAAGGACGGCACGTTGACCTTTTAACGGGGATCCAGTAGGGTGGCCGCCCAGTAATCAGCACAAGTTACAATGTGGGCAACTCAGCTGTTGTTGCGCGGGCACTGTAGCATGTAGTCGCTCATGTGTGCCACACTGCCCAGAGGCAAAGACAAGCTGTCCTCTGTGGGAGGTGTATCATCTGTGTCCTCCGTATCCCCCCAGCCACGCTACAGTGATGCCCACAAGCTGCGTTGGGTGCCACCCTGCTGTGAACACAGTTCCTCCTCCTCATCATCCTCATCCTCCAGAACTGTGCCCTGGCTTGAAAATTTTTTACCTGGCCTATGCTGGTGCAGAAACCCACCTTCCGAGCAACTTGTGAATGACTGACCTGATAACCGTGGAAATTACCCCTATTCCTCCTCCTCCTGTGCCACATCCTCTTCCATCATCGCCCAAAGTGTTTTTCAAGGAGACATAGAAGTGGGATAGTAATGCTGAGAACAGCGTCAGCGGCACTGGCCATGTTGGTGGAGTACTCGAAACACCGCAATATGGTACACAGGTCTCGCATGGAGGCCCACTCGTTGGTGGTGAAGTGGTGCTGTTCCGCAGAGCGACTGACCTGTGCGTGCTGCAGCTGTAACTCCACTATTGCCTGCTGCTGCTCGCACACTCTCTCCAGCATGTGCAAGGTGGAGTTCCACCTTGTGGGCACGTCGCATAGGAGGCGGTGAGCAGGAAGGCCGAAGTTCCGCTGCAGCGCAGACAGGCAAGCAGCAGCAGCAGAGTGAGAACGCCGAAAGTGCGCACAGATGGCCCACACTTTCTGCAGCAGCTCTGACATATCCGGGTAGTTTTTTAGAAATTTCTGCACCACCAAATTCAGCACATGCACCTGGCAAGGGATGTGCGTCAAACTGGCTAGGCCCAGAGCTGCTACGAGATTTCAACCATTATCGCACACCACCAGAGGGCTTGAGGCTCAGTAGCAACAACCACCCATGCGCAGTGTGGGGTTTATCCCCCAAACATATCAGTTTTAAAACAGCCTGCTGTGGTTTCCCCCTGGATGTGCTGAAGTTGGTGAAGGTGTTACGCTGACCGGATGAGGAGGTGGTAGAGGAGGAGGAAGCGGAGTGGGAGGCAACAGGAGGCAAAGAGAAATGCCCTGCAATCCTCGGTGGTGGAAGGACATGCGCCAAACTGCTATCCACCTCAGGCCCACACGCCACTACATTTGCCCAGTGTACAGTTAGCGAGATATAGCGTCCCTGCCTGTGCTTACTGGTCCACGTATCAGTGGTTATGTGGACCTTGCCACAGATGGCAGTGTACACTTGATCTTTTCCCCGACTTGTTTGTGCAGGGAAGGGATGGCTCGCCTGGAAAAGTAGTGGTGGCTGGGAACCACATACTGTGGGACAGCCACTGCCATCAGGTTTTTGAAACTGTCCATGTCCACCAGACGGAATGACAGCACTTCAAAGGCCAGGAATTTTGAAATGCTGGCATTCATAACGGTAATCTGTCCCTCACACCAGCAGCAGGAACCTCTCCCTACACCAGTATCAGATGATTTTATAACGGTAATCTGTTCCTCACACCAGCAGCAGGAACTTCTCCCTATACCAGTATGAGATGATTTTATAATGCTAATCTATCCCTCACACCAGCGGCAGGAACCTCTCCCTATACTAGTAGGAGATGATTTTATAATGGTAATCTGTCCCCTCACACCAGCAGCAGGAACCTCTCCCTATACCAGTATGAGATGATTTTATAACGCTAATCTACCCCTCACACCAGTGGCAGGAACCCCAAACCCGAACCTGGACTTCGGGACACGGACACCCTAAAGTCCGGTATGAACGTTCGTGTTCGCTCAATTCTAGTTTTTATCTTTGGTTTTAACAATAAAATCTCTTAGGATAATGCACTAGGCTAGTGTGCCCTCTTTCTTTTTACTATCTGAACTAGGACCTCTGCTATATCTGGCAGTAGCTCTTCTTGCTGAGCCACCTGAGATGCTGGACAGCTCCCAGCCTAATCCTTTTGACAAAAGTAAATTCTATCTGTTTCTGGTGACATTAAACTCCTTGCTCCTCTCATAAACTTCATATTTAAACTATACCTTTGAACTTCATGGCACTAGCACACAGCAAAATTATTTTCCACAATCATCAGCTTTGGCAAAGACTAGTTAGGGCTTAGACCCCATGCCGCTAGTGAGCCCCCATCACTTGCCAGGGGAATCTGCTCATGTATTTATCCTACTGGTTTCTGTGTGAGCTTTTCCCCTGGTATAGCTACTGGCCTCAGATACCCCAACAGTGAGTTCTCCTGTCCACCTGCGAATGTTGGATGTTCCTGCCAGCTCTGAAGAGCCTAAAAAGCACTTAGGACCTGGTGGGGGGCCTAGTCAAAGATTGGTGGAGTTAAAGCAAGTTGAGCTTGTTCTATCGGCTGACTTTGTTATTTAGAAGTGATTTGGATTGGACAGCTGTATATTTATAGCTGTTAGAGTTAAAGTTGTCCTCAACTCATGACAACCACTTTAAACTACAGGTAAGCCTATAATAAGGCTTACCTGGAGGTTCCAGGAATAACTTGCACCATATAGGAGATATTCCCTGTATCTGCATGTGCCGACATATTGGCCCAGGGTGCCGTTTCTTCTGTAAACATGCCGTAAATGATGGCTCCCGTGCGCATGCACCCTGGAGCCCACGCTGTGATTGGCCAGAGCCGTGGACCAGGAAGCAGCATGTCGCCGGTCACAGTGGAGTGCCGAGACTGCTGCAACAGCTTTGTTCCAAGGTAAGTATTTCATAATGAGCTAGTATAGACTTGACTCAAAAAACTCCTACATAGACTTTCTCTGTTTCTGCTCTAATATACTGTATATTGTCTCAGGGTAGAGCTATTTTGATAAATTAGGACTAAGCTATTTTGGATTTACAGGCTCTTTCAAAAGAATAAACGGTTTGAAAAATGACAAATTGATGCTGGGAATTTTGAAGTGATAGTAAGGGCTCCTCTTTTGTTTGTGAAGGACTGTGTCTGTGTTTTTTTAAATATCACTTTCTTACTGCATTTTTTAAATCTGTGCTCCAGGCACATAAAATACATACACAAAAAAACAGGATTCAGCTACTTTGGATTTGAAAGGTACTATATAGAGGTCAAACATGTGTCAATTAAAATCTATTTTTATCTGAAGCTCATAAAAACTTGTATAATCATAAAAATAAAGGGCTGGCAGAGTATTCAAACAACATCTTATTACATTCATCCCTCCATCATCCCATAACACCAATAGATCATATTTGCAAAAGTGTATAACATAAAATTTCAATGTTAATTGGTGATGAGATTGAGCTTGATGCATTTTGTGAATACTTCTTCAGGAGCATGAAAGGGTGCTTTGTTCATATTGAAGTAACGGAACCATAAGCCAACCAACAATAAAAAACATGTAATTTTTTGCCTTTTATGGTTGAAGAAACCTGATGACTACAAACTGAGCCACAGGGGACCTAGGAGATACCTTGCTGCTAGATCTGGTCCCTGTCTTGTGTTCTAAGTCATCACTCCATCAACATGCAGATGTATATTAGTCAGTGTACAAAATAATCTGCGCTAAAGATATGGTAAAATCTGTGCATGCCTAAAAACCCAAAAATGTTCCCACTAATAGGGACCAATAGTGGGTTTAGACAGGAGGCTGCTGCTGCTCACAGTTCCCTAAGGACTCTTACTAAAGCTGAAATACAAAACCAACTGCGCCACCCCTCTAATAATAAAACATGTTAATCTATACATCATAATCATATATAATCATATGATAATCAGTGTGAATCTGTGAAAACAATCCTTATCATAGTGATGATGTCCACAGTGAAATAAATCCAATGATTTTCAATAATAGTCCATCATAATGCATATAGTGTGCATATTAATAATCAATAAAGTGATTGCAGTGCTTTTTAAGTTAAATAAGGGTGCTCCAAAAAGTGCTCAAAAGCCGATCCGCAGTGCTCAGTGCCGCTCCCACATGTAGCCCCACTCACCAGAGGTAATGGACCCCTAGCTTTTCAGTCTAGGTGTCAAACAGACTGGGTACTGGTGGTGGCAGGACCATGACCCACAGCAGAGATGGCTTTTCCAGACCGAGATGATAAGACACTTCCACTCCACAATTTCACAGAGAGATAGAAAGAGCCTCATAGTGAAGTACTGTAAAACTGTTTTATTTGCACAAGTATAAAAAACTACTTACAGGAAATACAAGACAACTCACATAATCACAGGGATCTATTAGTGTCTGCTCCAGCGTACATTCCACCGCGGACGGAAGTGACGACGTTGAGTGCGAAGGACCGGAAATGACGTCAATGCATTTCGCTCTCCACATAGAGCGTCATCACGGACATTAGTTCACCACTCAGTATTTAACATCAAGAGGGCCTCCACCCCCTGCCGGCGTGGCCAATCATGATTACCCCCATGTTACCATGGTAATGAATTTAGCTAAGAAAAACATTTCTCAAAGATACAGAAACCCACAGAAGAGATAATAACCACATATCAACATAATATGTTAAGGAATAACTCGATTTTCAATCCCAAAGTGGCCCAAAATAATTTGGTTGAGAGTTTTAAACAGCTGGTTGAACATGATATAGCTAAAATGGTAGTTCGGCCTAGTAGACAGAAAAGGGATATTGAAAAAGGCTTGTTGGAATTAGAGAAAAGGAAAGAAATAGTCATTAGGGCCGCCGATAAGGGAGGCGGCCTGGTAATATTAAACAAAATGGACTTGAATCTCGAAGAACTTCACAGGCTTGTGAATGATAGAGACACCTATGAGGAGCTCAAAAGTGATCCCACAAAAAAAATGTAAAGCCCAGCTTAAAAAGTTAGTAAAGACAGCACATAAGAAAGGTATTCTTAACAAAAGGGAAGCGCGGTACTTGGTCCCTGATGCCCCCAGGGTCCCTGTTATTTACCAGCTCCCCAAAATGCACAAGAACCCCTATAAACCACCGGGAAGACCGATAGTAAGCGGGTGGATTCATTGTTCTCAAGATCTGGGGAATACGTCGACTTCTTCCTCCAGCCGTTAACCACTCAATATCCATCCTATCTTAAAGATAGTAAGGATTTGATTGGCCTTCTCAAAACTGTACAATTGGAGGGAGATTGCCTGTTGGCTAGTGTCAACGTAAATTCCTTATACACCAATATCCAACAGGATTATGCAATCAGTGTAGTCCAATGGACATTGGACAACACTGATCTCCTGGTCGAACAGAAAGAATTTTTAGTACAATTGCTCCAGTTGGCCATGAGCCATAACTATTTTTGGCATGATAAAAGATTTTTCAAACAAAAAGGGGTAGCTATGGGGCTAAATATTTCTTGGTGAGATGGGTAATAACTCCCTTGGCATTTCCTTCTCCGAGGTCATTAGTAGAGAGTCTTGGATCTGACTATATATAAGAATGGTGATCGTCTGAACACCTGTACTCATTTTAAAGATGTTGATCGGAATGGTTATATACCCCTGGGGAGTTGCCACCACCCAAAGTGGTTGAGCAATATCCCCAGGGGTCAAATGTTAAGACTTAGACAAAATTGTGATTCAATTAAAAACTTTGATCAGCAAGCTAATGTCATTATAGAGAGATTCGGGGAAAAGGGGTACAATAAGAAGAGCCTTGAAGCCTTGAAGTAACAAGAGATCAGATCAGGAATTGCAATAGGGATCTCCTTTTTCAACCGAAAATAAGGGAAGAGGGAGAGTATGGGATAGCATTCATGACCAACTTTACAAGGGAGTACAAGCAATTTGAAAAGATTGTGAAGCAACATTGGCCCCTATTATTAAGGGACAAGGATCTTCAGAAAATTCTCCCCAATAAACCCCGGTTTATTTACACCACACCCCCCTCCCTACGTGTTAAACTAGCACATAATGTGGTGCCCCCCCCCCCCCCAGGAAAACCTTCACCTATTTGGATCAAGTTGTTTTTTTCAGCTGTGGGAGGTGTAAAACATCAGCTTTTAGGAAACGT
Source organism: Glandirana rugosa (assembly GCA_018402905.1). Classification (NCBI taxonomy): domain Eukaryota; kingdom Metazoa; phylum Chordata; class Amphibia; order Anura; family Ranidae; genus Glandirana; species Glandirana rugosa. The sequence continues at coordinate 1,113,202 of BLSH010011003.1, forward strand.
AAGACCACCACTTTTGAGTCCTCTACACAAGGAAGATACTATAAAATCAACAAGTTTATCACGTGTGACACAAGTCATGTCACATATCTTTTAAACTGTACGTGTGGTCTCCAATATATATAGGGTGCACCTAAAACTAAGACTCAGAGAGCATGTAAAGAATATAAAAAAGGGCTTCAAACATCATAGCTTGCCCAACCATTTTAGGCTTGTCCACAATAGGGATCCAAGCCAACTATTCTTCTGTGGTATTGATAGAGTGGAGAGACACTGGAGGGGGACTAACCTCACCAGGGCCATCTCCCAAAATGAGACCCAGAGGATCCATAGATTGGGCACTATGGATCCGCTGGGACTCAATATTGATTTGGATATCAATTGTTTTTTGTCAAATTGGTAGAATCTAGAGGTCTTGAGTTGTAAGTTGAAGCATATAGATATACTCTGATCTTTAGACATAACTCTTTTGTACACAAGGTTGTTTTGTTCACTATCAGTGTTTAGTAAGTTATGGTTCATTTACCATAATGAATTTTTATTAGAACATTTTATAACCAACAAAATATTTTTAAATATATTTATGTATTTTTTTTAGTTTTTTTCAAATATACATTTTTCATTTTTTATTTTCATATATTCTTTATTTTTCATTTTTTATTTTCAATTTTTTATTTTTATAATTATATATATTCTTTTGCATATATATTTTAAGTACATTTTTTAGTTTTAGTTTGTGATGTTAATGTGTTTAACACTGGGAATCTGTGGCCTCTGGGCTTTTAGATATAATTGATGTACAATATGCGATTCTGCCACTAGAGGGCATTGGACTGACGTTGGTATGAATGCGTTGGACCGGCATACACTTCTGCCCTTAGCTAAATTTATTACCATGGTAACATGGAGGTAATCATGATTGATCACCCCAGCAGGGGGAGGAGGCCCTCTTGATGTTAAATACCTAGTGTTGAACCTGAAACAATGTTCGTGATGACGCTCGTCGACACTAGCCAACAGGCAATCTCCCTCCAATTGTACAGTTTTGAGAAGGCCAATCAAATCCTTACTATATTTAAGATAAGATGGATATTGAGTGGTTAACGGCTGGAGGAAGAAGTCAACATATTCCCCAGATCTTGAGAACAATGAATCCGCCCCGCTTACTATCGGCCTTCCCGGTGGTTTATAGGGGTTCTTGTGCATTTTGGGGAGCTGGTAAATAACAGGGACCCTGGGGGCATCAGGGACCAAGTACCGCACTTCCCTTTTGTTAAGAATACCTTTCTTATGTGCTGTCTTTACTAATTTTTTAAGCTGGGCTTTACATTTTTTTTTGGGATCACTTTTGAGCTCCTCATAGGTGTCTCTATCATTCACAAGCCTGTGAAGTTCTTCGAGATAGTCCATTTTGTTTAAAATTACCAGGCCGCCTCCCTTATCGGCGGCCCTACCGGAAACAATGTCCGTGATGACGCTCCATGTGGAGAGCGAAACGCGTTGTCATCATTTGCGGTCCTTCGCACTCAACGACGTCACTTCTGCCTACGGTGGAACGCACGCTGGAGCAGACGCTAATAGATCCCTGTGATTATGCGAGTTGTCTTGTATTTCCTGTATGTAGATTTTTATACTTGAGCAAATAAAACAGTTTTACAGTACTTCACTATGAGGCTCTTTCTATCTCTCTGAGAAATTGTGGAGTGGAAGTGTCTTATCATCTCGGTCTGGAAAAGCCATCTCTGCTGTGGGTCACAATCCTGCCACCACCAGTACCCAGTCTGTTTGACCCCTAGACTGAAAAGCTAGGGGTCCATTACCTCTGGTGAGTGGGGTTACATATGGGGGCCGGCACTGAGCACTGCGGATTGGCTTTTGAGCACTTTTTGGAGCACCATTATTTAACTTAAAAAGCACTGCAATCACTTTTTTGATTATTAATATGCACACTATATGCATTATGATGGACTATTATTGAAAATCATTGGATTTATTTCACTGTGGACATTATCACTATGATAAGGATTGTTTTCACAGATTCACACAGATTATCATGTGATTATATATGATTATGATGTATAGATTAACAATAATTTATTATTAGAGGGGTGGCGCAGCTGGTTTTCTATTTCACTGATGTATATTAGTATATTTTAATACTCCCAGCAGTCTATTGCGAATACCTTTAGATAGTGGTATAAATATTGTTCATCCGTGCTGTATAGCATGGATAGAGGAATCTACTAGCATATGGTCAGACTTAAAGAGGAATTTCACTGCCTCTGCTGACTTTTGCCGTTCCTTCCGAGCCCCATGCCCTTAACGGTGGCTCCCACGCACATGCGCTGGAGTGACTTCATCGCGGCCCCGGCTAATCACAGCACCGGAGCCCCGCGAACCCGGAAGAAACTCTGGGGAACAACCTCTTTAGAGCAGTAAATCTGACAGTCACTACAGGTCAATCTTATCATTTTCCTGGTGCATGTGTTTTAAATGACAATGATTGATTCATCACTAGGGAATATTTGGCGAAAATCTCATGTACTGCTTTATAAAAATTCCCCATATTGTCCTGTCACAATGCCATATGAGATGACAATCTGGGCACATGGGCAGCTGGAGGGCAAGGCACCACTTGCCTAAAAGATAGCATGCAGCCACTCAGGATTGTACACATCCTGCATTGAACATATCCCAGAGCAAACCTTGTTCCCTCTTGTGGCAATACTGCCACCAAATGCGACCCATTTGAGTGAACCTTGAGCCAAACACTTGGTTTGTGGTTGCTCTATTTCCATACAAAAATACCCATTTGGCTGTGAAAAAAAAATGCATTGAGGAGGAGGCAGAAGTGCCTCCTGAATACCTGGTAGAAACTGTTCTATCATTCTTTCCTCTGAAAAGTGATCCAGGGCTGCTACCCATGGAAACGAGCCATTAAAGCAAAACTAAATCCTTCCTTCCTTTACAGCCCAGGAAGTTGCCATCTTAACCTCTGTTTGATCAGCACATGTGATCATGTATGACACCAGCTATTTGACGGCTTGACAATTTGGTTGAGAGTACAAGCAACAGATAACATGCATGAATGTCACTGTTTTGAAGTCTTATTTTTTAAAAAATGTTTAATGTATAATGCATTTTATTTATACTCTTGATGTAGACGCTATTAATAAGTACTGTATATCAAAAATTAGAGTATAAAAGATGTGTAAAGGGGGTAAGTGGCGCTGCCTTTTTAAGTTTTAAATGTGCATAATCATATTATCTCTATAAAGTGCAAAGTATTAATACACAAATCCATAGACCTTGAAAAAAATATGTTGAAAAAATAAATAAACTCTGAAAAAGTGCAAAGTGCTTAAATGTGCACCAATTAAACAATGATCAACAGTTCGATATGTCCAACTTAATAATCCATGTAGTATCAAAAAATGTGTAGAAAAAATTCTAAAAATGCAGGTAAGTCTTATATTCTGATTTTCCAAAGCGCCATGTGTCAATTCAAAGGACTTGTGCAGTAAACAACATATTCTTGTGCCAATAAAGTGGATCCACACGTGCTCCCCTCTTGTTTCCACACTCATCAGATAGCGACACCCCTGCAGGGGTAATTAGCATATACCTAAGCAGGTCTGCCTTGTAACCTGGTCTCTGGTGGGCAAGACTCCTCAGCAGTACTGATCAGAAAATTTACGTTCGACCGAACTACACGTCAGAAGTGACGTAATGTTTTGAACATTTTTGCATCTTTTTTTAATGTTTTTTATGAAAACCGTACTAGTGGAACGAAAATCAGACGTGGAATTGTCGTACGACAAAAATTTACTAGTTTGCACATCCAGCTTTTGCCTGACGAAAAATGTCGGCTGTCGAAAGGAGCATACTAACGGTAAGAATTTCGGATGACAAGCTGTCGAACGACAATTCCCATCCAAAATTCACACCATGTACCTTAAGCGTTTTTACACTTTTACACAGCCCTATTGTCTGAGAGCTGACATTTTTAATTCTTGCCTGTGCCTTGTGTCTGAATTTGGGCCTATGCTTGCTGCCCTGTTAATGTGCACGTTTTACACATTTTTCAGAGAATTTACTAGAAATTGGCAAATCTTCCAATGGAAACCACTGTTCTGGCGACAACTGTCTAAAAAGGGAAATCCACTTTGCTTAAATTTCCTTTCATTTTCTTTTGCTGCTTCAGGAAAGGAAATAGAAGTTAATTTCCCCAATGGGATACAGACATTACACAGTTTATTCATTGGCTATACATATGATTAATGCACTTTAATTTATGAGTTTAGATACCCTTTAATCTTAAGAGACTAATCGATCGACACTTAATATTAGCTGAAAAATGTTTTTTATGTCAATGATATTTATTAAAGTATAACTAAAGGCAAAGCTTTTTTTTTGTTTTAGATAGAGTGGAGCTGCATTAGATTGCCGGTCAGTTTTTATTGCTGTCTGTACCCCCGTTAAGGAGATTAACCCTCTCTATTTGTCCTGTTTACCATTATCATTGAGAGTGAACGTAAAAGAAAACCCAGAAAAGTAATAGAGGGGAAATCTTCCAATGGGGACACTCGTTCTGGTGACATGGGGGTCCACAAGGAATCCCCTTAATTTGCACAGATTTTCTCTCACTTCCTGTTTGGCTATGGGACAGGAAGTGAAGGAAAATCTCCACATCACCCTGCCTTGCTCTATCCAAAATAAAAAAAAAAAAGTTTTGCCTATAGTTGTACTTTAAATTTTAATTTAAAGATACAGGGGAAAACAAACATCTGGTATATAAATGTATCAAAATTCTATAGTCTTATCACAAACATTTAAATGAACAAGAAAAGCCGAAAAAAGGATAGGTAAGGAATTATGGGACATTCACCATGAGTTAAAGAATTCAAACATGTAATGCATAAGCAGATATATAGTTAAGCCAAGGATAGCAGATCTTCCGGAAATCATCTATTTTATAATTTAAAATAACTAAGAGATTAAAAAATTCTTACTGCAACATTAATAGCGATTTGTAAAAAAGATTTGTTTTTAGTCTCTAAGATTAGAAATCAATCAGGTAGCCCTTTTTTGAATATATATTAACAAATATCCAAAAATAAATGTATAATAATGACAACAACTTGACTTCCTTTACGGAAGAGTTCCAAACTCATCCATCATAGGTTTTTTATTGTTTGTGATAGCTACAAGAGCCATGATTCACAGTTCTTTGCAAAACATGTTTCTGTTCATACTGTAGAGTTGTGTGTGCTGGGTTCAAGAGATAATTTAATGTGCTGTGCAGATAATAACAGAGGGTTAATTGTGGGTAATTATACTAAGCTTTTATTGGCTTAAATAAAATCACATACTGCTTAGTTGACCTTAAAGTGTAACTAAAGGCCAAACTTTTTGTTCAGGTTGATGATTGAAATAAGATAAGTAGTGCTTCTAACAACAATTCCCACTACAATTCCAGCGAATGAAGTTCCAATAAATGGAAAAATAAATGGCAATAGCCTCTAAACCTTTGTACGATGCTCCAAGGCAAGAGTGAGACTCCTCAATGACACACTCTCCTCCACCAAAAGCACCAAAAATGCTTACTAGATAGTTGGACCTCAAGACAAAGGAGGTCACACCACTCTTGTGTATGGAATCATCATATAGAAGAGGTGAAGGCTTCTGCCATGCTCCTGTTCATACCAATCAATATTTCAGTACACCTCCAAAATGTATGTAAAAGAAGGAGATGGCTCCTAAAGGTGCATATAATTGAAGGGCTTTATTGATAAAACCCCACAAAGTAGTACTAAAAAAATCACCAAAACCATTGCTATAAAATCTCGCTATAGAACATGGAGCATTATGATATCTACGCTGTATGCCCAGACCTACGTGTTTCATCATCAAAGCATTTCATCAGGGGCCTCAGTCATTGCCACAGCTGTACTATGAACTAGAAGGGACAACTTTCCCTACTGACCAAAAGCTGGTACAGATTTGTTTTCCCAAATTAGTCCTCGCACCCACAGAGGAATAAAGAAGCAAAAGGCTCTCCCCACTAGTCTAATTGTGACATAGCTGTAAGGAGTCACGCCCCCCATTACCATTCCATATTACAATATCATTCAACTTATTAGTATTATTCAGTGAAAATAAATATAAATAAAAATAATATACTGATTTAAAAAAAATTTACCATAAAATATATACTTTTCATATATAATGTCACAGCATACTCTGTGTGTGTGTGTATATATATATATATATATATATATATATATATGAGACAAAAGTTCCATGGATTGCTGCACTCGATATGTTTATTGTAGTAAAAAATGACATACAATTCAAAAATTGTTCCATTAGATCGTTACAAATACAGGATACATCAATAACGTCCTTCTTCAGACTTAGGAACATGTTCCTAAGTCTGAAGAAGGGCGTTAACGATGTAGCCCGTAACTGTAACGATCTAATGGAACCATTTTGAATTGTTTGTAGTTTTTTACTACAATAAACATATTGAGTGCAGCAATACCTGGAACTTTTGTCTATATATGACCACGAGGGTGGTCTGATTGCATTGCACCTGTGCTTGACCAACGTGCTGTTTAGTGTTGAGCGAACCCGGACTGTAACGTTCGGGTCCGTAGCGAACTTTCGGGTGTCCGGGGCACGGACCCGGACATTTCAAAAATCGTTCGGGTTCGGTCCGGGGTTCTGCTATTTTACTCCACGTGTTGAGAAGCTGCAGGGCAGCCAATCAACAAGCGTTTCACTGGTTTGCCCTTAGACGCCATCACAGCCATGCCTACTAATGGCCTACGATCGTGCTCAATGATCAGATTGTTGGGGGAATTTGAGATTTCAAATACTGCTGCTTAGAGTTGGAGATTGCAGATTAAACTCTGTCTAACGAAACGATCGTACGTTCGCACACAACGATCAGATTGTGGGATCGTACACAACGATCAGATTGTGGGAGTAATTTGAGATTTCACATACTGCTGCTTTGAGTGATCTGACTGCACTAGGTAGAGGCTTCTGCTTAGAGGGACAGATTCTTGT